>NDXB01006233.1:0-51029 GCA_002631895.1 Agapornis roseicollis | reverse complement strand
TTTTTTTTTTTTTTTTTTTTTTTTAGGAAAAAAAAAAGGAAGAACATTCTTATATGTGATTTAAATATCTTTAACATTTATGTTTTGCATTCACACTTACAAATAATTTGAAAATGGCTGGGTATCTAATCAGTTGTTTTTATTCTAGTATAGTAAGCACTATAATCTTTGATATTATATACACTTTAACTGCAGTTATTTCTACTGGTTGTGAGCATTTCCTAGGACTAAATCAAAGCACTGGCATTTTATCATATATACACCATATATGTATGGTAGCTAACAGAGTGCAGTGATGATGTAAGGTCACTTGGCTCTGATCACAGAAATGATAATTGGAAGCTGAGATTGTAAAATCGTAGGAAAGGTTCTTGTTCTTGAAAAAAATTGAATTTACTTTTATGCTTGCATATTTTGATAGAGCACTGTTCTTTCATTAAGATCTTCTAGTGTAGTTCAACCCTCATATGAGTTGGTTCTGATTAAAATTTCCTTCAGTATGTTTAAGTTATTTTCAGTATAAGATCATTCTGTAGTTAGGCTATTTGTTACAGGCAGGGTTTTTTTCTTGTTTTTCTTTTTTTTTTTTATTAAATGCTGTTTGTAATTTCATTAAGTTATAAATTCTAAGTTAGACTTTGAGAAAATAGTGCATAAAAGTATCAGGTTACTGTCTAAAAAGTGTTTTTCCTTCCAACGCAGGCACCCCCAGGCCTCAAAAAGAATCTCTTGCGAACCTATGAATCTTGGACACCAGAGCAAATTAGTAAAAAGGGAAATTTGTCTCGAGCCCATTCTCTCTTTTGTTTAGCATGGTTTCATGCTGTATGCCAAGAAAGAAGAAATTATATTCCTCAGGTAACTTTTTCTTTTTTTTTGGATACCTTTTTAAAAATTTACTCAATTTATTAGTTCTTATATTTGCAAGTATTTTTCATCAGGTATACTTTGGGTCATTGTTGAGAGATGAGGCAAATTTGGGTGCTTCTGATGCCTGCTTTCGTTATTGTCTCAGAATTCACTGCAAAAAAAGAACTTAGTAGCCCAAATTCCTGTCCCTCTGAAAATTGCTGGTGTCTGCACTGGGTTATTTTGTGATTTGTGTACTAGCTGATACTGATGCAGGAGTGGGATCCCATGGAAAAGATTTTGTGAATCCTGTTCACTTGGGATAGGAAAAAATACTTTGGAAACATACAGGATTCAGGTGGGAAGGGAGATGACATTGTCTACTCTTTCTGCACACAAACCCTGTTCACTGAGAAGGAAAAACAAGGGAATGTATGCATTTCTTGGGAGTATTATAATTAATTTCAGAGGCTGTGATGTGCTTTTCCTGTGTTTTTCCTTTAGACTATTCTTTTTCTTTTTTAAAAGTTAACCTTTCTTTCTGACTGCAGATGCTTAAATCAAGCAGAAAAAAAGCTCCATGACCAAAGTATTCTATGTCTTGTTTCTTTTATTTAGGCTAGGGGTGAAATTAACCTGCCATCTGAAAGATTTGATCTCTCAGAGGCAGGAATGTTTGAGAGTTTTTACCTAGTTTGACTTTGTGATTTATAAGATTGCTTGAAGTAACAGACTTTTGATATAGTGTTCAAGAAGCAGAACAGGTGAAAAAGTACTGATCTGACACATGAACTCCCATTTAGCTTTCTTCAAATTCATATTTATTTACCACCAGTTTCCAAACGACACAAGATAGGATTACTGCTTTCTGCTTAATTCCACTGTAACTGTGTTTATCTTATGCACAGACTTAGTGATGGTTTTCTATTTTGCTTAAGATAACCGATTTCTGTCATTGCTGGACTGCAGTTGATCCCAGGTAGATGTTCTTGTACTTTATAATGAATTTCAAGCTTTAGGTCCATGTACAGATCCATCAAAACAAATACATGAACACTGCTGGGAGACTGCAGCACCTTTCCAGTTTGTGACCTTCAGGGTGACTTGACTGTGATCTGTGAAGCCGCTACAGTGTTGACTGTGTCCCTCTCATTGGATATGCAAGATATGAGGATATACCTTTGAGAACTGTTTTTCCTAAGATTTGTATCATGTATCAATATTTATTTATAGTTATCCATTTACATTGATACTTTTTGTTAGATTTACATACACATTAAACAGTACTGCTATATAAAAAAAATGCCATTGAGAAAGGAGGTATAAACTGAGAATGATAAAATATGTATATGGTGGTCATCATTTTCACTGTAATAGTACCAGTAATTACTTTATCATATTTTTTTTTCAGTCAGTAGAGAAGTGACATGAATTAAAGAGTAAGAAATTTTTACTGTAAGGGTGGTGAGGCACTGGAATGGGTTGCCCAAGGGAGTGGTGGGTGCTCCGTCCCTGGCAGTGTTCAAGGCCAGGTTGGATGAAGCCTTGGGTGACATGGTTTAGTGTGAGGTGTCCCTGCTTATGGCAAGGGGGTTGGAACTGGATGATCTTAAGGTCCTTTCCAACCCTAACTATTCTATGATTCTATATTTCTAAGCAGATGAATGTATAACTTAAACTATGTTTGAAGAATCAGACCTATTTATGAAAGTCCAAGAAAACTGAAATACAGAAAAGCCTCAAAAATAAAATCATAATTCAATGCATGATCTAGTCACAGATGTCAGCAAGTTTTAAGTGAAGTAAATACTGTTAGGAAATAAAATAATCTTAAATTTACATTCCTCATACTTAAAGTATGTAAAATTAAATGCACTAGAAAAGCCATATTTTTAATACTACCTCCACTGAATCTTTCCAGGGATGCACTTCGCAGGAAAAATGTTTCTTTTTCATTAAGTATCATACAGTATGCAGTAGCCACATACATAAAAAGTATTTGTATTGATCATTCTGTGACTCATTAAATTCTTTGAATTACTTTTAATGGTAGGGTTGGACCAAGTTCTATGAATTTTCCTTAGCTGATCTCCGTGCTGGTTTTGACATTATTGATACACTTTTTGAAGGTAAGTCACTAATAGTAACATGATTACTTTTATGTGCTGTGTTGTGTAACTTACAGTGATTTACCTATTCTGGACCTCTCTGTGTTTGAAAGATAACATTTCCAGTAATGTTTCGATTCAATTTATCAGTTTATTTTATGAGATCAGATGATACTGTGATACAAAACAGTTTTGAAACCAATTTTATTTGTGACAAAGGAGTGCATAATTAAAATTTTAATATCATAATTTCTGAAAAGTGTATAATCAGTTTATGATAGAACTGCAAGACTTAATATTTCTAATAACTCATTTTGAAACACGGTGTGTATTTTATCAATGATGAGTATTTGCAAAAACATTAAAGTTTCTGCATCTTCTATTATTTGGTAATATAGAGGAAAAACAATTGGAAATTAATTATAGGATGTGCTTGTATTTTTTTGTTTCAATGAAGAACTGCAGTGACAAAGATGAAATGTTTACAGTGCAATGTTATCCACTGATACAAAATTAATATTAATTAATTTATAGGTTCCAAAGACTTCCAATGGGAATTTGTGCATGGCTTGTTTGAAAATGCAATTTATGGAGGCCGTATAGATAATTACTTTGATATGAGGGTTCTTCGGTCCTACTTGGTTCAGCTTTTCAATTCGCAAGTCATTGGCAGTTTGAATGCTAGAGGCAAGAAGATTACTAGTTTCCCATATTCGATCTCTTTACCAAATTCCTGCAGTATTTTGGTAGGTATACATCTTCTGTCACCTAATATAAAAACTAAACAAAGTTATTTTCAAGAATTATTCTTGGAAATAATTCCACAAAGAAAACCAGGGTTACAATCCAAAGAATGCCTTAATTTATTTATTTAAGACTTCTTTTGTGTAAAGAACTAATTTTTAAGTTGTCAAAACTGTTCTGTCTGTTCAGCCAGTCTCCTTTTTTATAATATCTGATTGGAATATGGAGTAGAACAGCATAGCTATAAAAAACTGAGTAAAAGAAATTAGGTCAATTTATGACAAAGAAGGTTATCATTGCATTTTTATGTAAATTGGTGTATTAGCATAATAGTACTTTCTGTGGACTGCTAAAGATTCTTATAAGATCTGGATGAAGTAGGAAAATCTAAATACATTTCTATTTCCAAAATATATCAACATTCTGACATAATCAGCTTGTATAGCTTTCTGCTTTTTTTTTTTTTTGAGATACATATGGATTCCGATTCCCCTATAGTATTCCTTTATTGTAAACAAGAGGGAATTCAGTGAGTCTTTTCCCTATCTTTTCACATACTATTCCTGTTACTACTAATATGAAGATTAATTTGCATATTAATGTAGGACCCCAAACTAGACATCTGAGTTGAAATTCTTTTAGCATACACTGTTAAATTCATGAGCTGGATAAAAGGTCCCTCAGTTATGTTTACTCTTCTCTTATAATGCAGGATTATCGTAATGTCATTGAAAGTCTTCCAGAAGATGATAAACCAGACTATTTTGGCCTGCCTGCTAATATGGCTCGTTCATCACAATGTATGATCAGTTCCCAGGTAGAGTTACATTTTTCATTGGACACTGAATCTTTTCTGCATCCAGTATAAGCTAGAGAACCCACCACCTGTTCATAAATATTAATTTCTATAACTCAGAGTAAATGAAGGGATTTTTGGAATATGTCAACTTTTTCTGTAGAATACTTTAATACAATAACTGTTCTCTTTAGTTGCAAAGATACTATTTTAGTATATAAACAAGGAGTTAGTATATAAACAAGGAATTATTGAGAAAGTTTACAATGATATAATTCAGTTCATGCTGAAGGGTATCCACATAAGTAGTTTCTGATTCTATTTATACTGTTAATGTTGCTTCTGTCAATGGGTTAGTTCTTACAGGTCCTGTTCACTGCCAAGTTGGTTTTAGTTCTGGTCACTGAATTCTAATACTGTAGTTTGGCAGATAGAATATGGGTAACATCTTATTCTCTTTCTGAAAGAGGAATTAGTACATTAAACTATAAAGCTATATAAAGACAAATCAGTAGGATAAGAGTGTATAAGGTAATACACTGAGCTCAAGAACTCTTATTACAAAGCCAAAAAAATGAAGATTCAATGTATCTGGTTTTGTTTTAAAATCTTTTACACAAAAAACAATTCTAAAATGCTTTTGTTTCTGTCGGGTACACAGTAGAGTGCTCATTATTTCTTTCAGTTATGCTTACATAATTTGTTCAGAACTGCAGTTGTTAAAAATGGTAGTGTTTAAAAATAAGTCCTTAGTTAACCTCCAAAAATCAGAATAGATTCAGAGCTCCTTTGTGAAGGGAAGTAGGTAATGAATGCATTCACATGCAGACTTAGACTCTACTGAACTGGTCTGCCATAGCATTGATTATAATCAATAAACTATGACTTATAATCTTGAAAATACGGGGCTGTTGTAGGTGCAATTCTGTGAGATGCTTCTTTTTCATATGAGAGATATCCTATCTTTCAATAATAGTTTGTGGGACTTCTTTTAATCTTAGGCAATTTAAGTAACAGAAATGGGAGATTTTTCTTAAATTGTGTTTCTACATAACTATGAATCCTACTCCCATTCCATTTCTGACAGTTTGGCAGCTCCCTTAGATCCATAGGTGATCCTGTGGTTCAGTTAAATTGAGTGATTGGTTTGTAACAGGAGTCTTTCTCATAATTCCATTACCAAACCAAGGCAGAGAAAAGCTGAATGAATAAGGTTGTGAGAAATAAATTGCTATCAGCTCAGTCATCATGTCACTAGCACTACAAATGTGAAATTTAATACCGCATCCACTGCTTCACTGATTCTGTGCGAAGTATGTGGTATACAATTTATATCTGCTATCCCATACACTTTCATATCTACTAGCCATTGTAATATCTCAGTGTGTATTTTTACAAACATCTTCTTCCTAATGCAGGGAAACAGAATTTCATTGTCTATACCACTGAACTTGGGATTAGGGGAAGTAGGTTTTTTGAAACACACATACTTGGAAGTTACTCATTTAAACCAACTGACAGCAATTTTTACTTCAGTCATGTTTTTAGGCTCAGAGATTTAAAATAATCATTCAAATGTACACTGATATTAAGTAAATTGTAATCAGCAATCTTTTATCAGTTCAAAACCTTTTAAAATAAGTATTTAAACAGGTAACACTATGATCTATTAACCATGACATTAAAATAATTAAATCTATTACAAGAAATCTGGTATCATTTCATGCCAGTGTTTCACTACACAAGACTTAATACTTCAATAATAGAAATGTAGATTTTATATAGACTTTCTATGAATATTGCTTAATTTTCATCTATAGGAATGATGGTTTGTATTGCTGGAGCAACACATTTTGCTGTAGCAGGGATTTGCTGCAGCACAGTGCAGCATTTTGCAGTCATGCAGAGAATTTCTTCTGTAACCTGCTGCATTGCTAATGTTTGGGTAAACTTAAAAGAGCAGTAACAAGAAATGGACTTTTTTTCAGTAGCCTTGCAAATATTGACTATATTCACAGCTTTTTTTTTATTTACAGCAGAGAACTTCGATTCTAATTTAAGAGCTGAACATTTCTAGCTGCATTATTTTAATATTGTTAAAAATTATGTCTTACGATGTCCTATAGTGTAATTCAGAAAGTATTGCTTCTGTGTGTGTATTGGTAAGAGCCATTTTGGTTTTAAAAAATACTTAAATAGATGTGATGTTTTCATCAACATGACTTACTCTTTTATTATTATTATTTTCTGCTTAGTTGTTTTATGTAGGTAGAGCTAGGTAAAGTTTTAGAGGCTGGGTTTCTAGAGTTCACTGTGGCTCTGCAGTTCTGTCCTATCTACTGTTACAACAAGCTTTTGACACAACATCCCTTAGGTTGCGTCGATCATGAATAATCTCACATCTCTTGCTGTGTTCTCTCTGCAGAACAGTGCAGTTAAAATAGAAAATAACTTACCTGACAGTGCAGATGCAGGAGCCAGCATAGCTGGTCCTGTCTATTTTATACCAGGTAGATTTTCTGTACTGCTGCAATTCAGGTTTCCTCAGCGCTCATTACAGAAGGCAATTGGGTTGCTCAGGCATTGTTTGCTGCCGAGTCTGCCATTGAACCATGTCCGTAAAAGCCACATCTACACATATTTTAAATACCTTCAGGGATGGTGACTCCACCACTTCACTGAGCAGCCTCTTCCAGTGCTTCACAGCCCCTTTGGTAAAGAAATTATTCCTAATATCCAATCTAAACCTCCCATCACACAACTTGAGGCCATTTCATCTTGTCTTATCTATCATTTGTTACTTGGGAGAAGAGACTGACCCCCACCTCACTATAACCTCCTTTCAGATAGTTCTAGAGAGCAGTAACGTCTCTCTTGAGCCTCTTTTTCCAGGCAAAACAACTCCAGTTCCCTCATCCATTCCTCATCAAACTTGTTCTCCACACCCTTCACCAGCTTTGTTCCCTTCTTTGGACACATTCCAGCACCTCTATGTCCTTCTTGGAGTGNCCCTCATCCATTCCTCATCAAACTTGTTCTCCACACCCTTCACCAGCTTTGTTCCCTTCTTTGGACACATTCCAGCACCTCTATGTCCTTCTTGTAGTGAGGGGCCTAGAACTGAACACAGGATTCGAGCTGTGGCCTCACCAGTGCCAAGCACAGGGGGACAATCGCTGCCCTAGTCCTGCTGGGTACACTTTCTGATACCAGCCAGAATGCCATTGGCCTTCTTGGCCACCTGGGTACAAGCTGGCTCACATTCATCTAGCAGTCGATCAACATCCTGAGATCCTTTTCCATCAGGCAGCTTTCCAGCCACTCTTCCCTAAGCCTGTAGCATTGCATGGGGTTGTTGTAACCCACGTGCAGGACTCAGCACTTTGCTTTGTTGAATTGGCCTCAACCCACTGATCCAGCCTCTCCAGATCCCTCTGTCGAGCCTTCCTATCCTCCAGCAGATCAACACTCACACTCAGCTCAGTGTCATCCACAAACTTACTGAGGGTGCACTCAATCCACTTCTCCAGGTCACTGATAAACAAAGCTGGGCCCCATACTGAGCTCTGGGGTGCACCACTAGTGACTGATCACCAGCTAGATTTGTCTTCATGATCAGGCATGTGATTGTTCATGTTCTATAAGTTTCCTTTCCTTCCTAAGCTATCTAATAACTCAGGCTTTTACAAACCATCCCTCACTTATGTTTTGTGTTTTCTTTGAACATTTGCATATGTGTTGAAACCTGTCTCACCCTTAATGTTTCCTGCTAGTCTAAACTCAGCTGGGTTTTGTCTTTTCTAATGTCATCCTGAAGTGCTCAATCACTGCTTTTATGTCCTTTCCTTCTCTCTTTTATATTGCTTCTTATATGTTTCTCTTTTTGTCTTTCAGTCTATTGAGACACTCCCTATTTACCCAAACAGTCGTTATGCTGAAAAGCCTGGTCTTTCTGCACAATGCAGTGATTTGTTCTGAGCTCACTCAAAAATTCTTCTTTATTCCCTGTTTTAATGACCTGAAAATAAGGTTCTGTCCACTATACTCTCTCAAATTTTCCCTTTTCTTTATGACCACTTTTCATGGGTTTTTGCTAACAGTTCCCTGAATAAACCTGTGTCTGCTTCCCTAAAGTCCAAAATCGCAGCTTACCTCAGACTAACCTCAACATAAATATAAATAATAATTCCTCCCTGTATTTGCAGTGTTAGCTGTTAATCAGCACTTTGTATATTTCCTTCAGTAGTGTCACCATTAATAATGCATCTTTTTCACATTTTAAAATATGAAGATGCACAGCTGAAAATAATGGTGTTAAAAAGGTTTCTGTGACTGAAAGGTAACTCTTAATTTCTGTTAAAATTTTATAAGCTAGTAGGTCTCTCATGAACTTTATTCAAGCTTTTGAAATACAATTCCCGTGAAAAATTTGTTAATGTGCTTTTTTAACACAGTGTTAAGTTTGTGGGGTTTATTTCTCATACTCAGTAAAAATGTACTTGTGCAAGTCACTACTATAAATATCAATTAGGAAGTGTACAGGACTAAAATGCACATTGTTACAGAGTATTTTAGAAGTGTGTAGAAATGACCTATGCTTCTATTCATGCTTATTTTCGTGCATCCATACTGTGACATTTCAAACTCATGGTAAATGACAGCTGAATCATTTAAAAACTTAAGTTTCTTCTAGTAAAAACTCAACAGACAGAAATAACACTCACACATTACATCAGGATGACTGAAGTAAATTATAATATCTGAACAAACTCAGGTTTACAAAATCAAGCAAAAACATTTTGCTGATATATATACTCCACAGAAATTATAAGACCATAGAAATTATATAATCATAGACTGGTTTAGGTTGGAAGGGACCTTAAAGATCATCTAGTTCCAACCCCTCTGCCATGGTCAGGGACACCTTCCACTAGGCCAGGTTGTTCAAAGCCCTGTCCAACCTGGCCTTGAGCACTGCCAGGGATTGGGCAGCCACAGCTTTTCGGGGCAACTTGTTCCAGTGTCTCATTATAGAATCATAGAATAGTTAGGCTTGGAAAGGACCTTAAGATCATCTAGTTCCAGGCCCCCTGCCATAAGCAGGGACACCTCACAATAAACCGTGCCACCCAAGGCTTCGTTTAACCTGGCCTTGAACACTGCCAGGGATGGAGCACTCACAACCTGTCTCAGCAACTCATTTCAGTGCCTCAGCACCCTAACAGGAAAGAATTTCTTCCTTAGATCCAATCTAAACCTCCCCTGTTTAAGTTTGAACCCGTTACCCCTTGTCCTGTCACTACAGTCCCTAATGAAGAGTCCCTCCCCAGCTTCCTTTTAGGCCCTCTTCAGATACTGGAAGGCTGCTATGAGGTCTCTATGCAGCCTTCTCTTCTCCAGGCTGAACAGCCCCAACTCTCTCAGCCTGTCTTCATATAAGAGATGATCCAGTCCCCTGATCATCCTCGTGGCCCTCCTCTGGACTTGTTCCAACAGCTCCATGTCCTTTTTATGTTGAGGACACCAGAACTGCACACAATGCTCCAGGTGAGGTCTCAGGAGAGCAGAGTAGAGGAGCAGGATCAGCTCCTTTGACCTGCTGGTCACACTCCTTCTGATGCAGCCCAGGATACGGTTGCTTTCTGGGCTGCAAGCGCACACTGCAGTCAGCTCATGTTCATTTTCTCATCGACCACCACCCCCAAGTCCTTCTTGGCAGGGCTGCTCTCAATCTCTTCTCTGCCCAACCTGTAGCTGTGCCTGGGATTGCTCCAACCCAGGTGTAGGACCTTGCACTTGTCATGGTTAAACTTCATGAGGCTGGCATCAGCCCACCTCACAAGCGAGTCAAGGTCCCTCTGGATGGCATTCCTTCCCTCCAGCATATCCACCGAACCACACAGCTTGGTGTCATCGGCAAAGTTGCTGAGGGCGCACTCAATCCCGCTGTCCATGTCAGCAACAAAGATGTTGAACAAGACCGGTCCCAACACCAGTCCCTGAGGGACACCACTTGTCATTGCCCTCCAGCTGGACACTGAGCCATTGACCACAACTCTTTGCATGTGGCCATCCAGCAGGGAAAAATTTTTTCCTAATATGTAATCTAAGTCTACCCTCTTTTAGCTTAAAGCCATTCCTCCTTGTCCTGTCACTACATACGCTTGTAAAAAGTCCCTCTGCAGATTTCTTGTAGACTCCCTTTAGCTATTGGAAGACTGTGGTAAGATCTCCCTGGAGCCTTTTCTTCTCCAGGCTGAACAAGCCCAGCTCTCTCAGCCTGTCTTCATGGAAGTGCTTCAGCCCTCTGATCATCTTTGCGGCCAGCTCTGGACTTGCTGCAGCAGGCCCACATCCCTCTTGTGTTCTTTCCCCCAGAGCTGGACACAGTACTGCAGGTATGGTCTCACAAGAGCAAAGTAAAGGGGGAGAATCACCTCTTTTCATCTTCTGGTGTTCTGCTCCTTTTGATGCAGCCCAGGATATGGTTGACTTTCTTGGCTTCAAGCACACACTGCTGCCTCATTTTGAGCTTCTCATCAACCAGCCATGCCCAAGTCCTTCTCCTCAGGACTGATCTCAATCCATTCTCCACCCAAACTGTAGCTGTGCTTGGGGTTGCCCTGATGCAGATGCAGTTCGCTTTGTTGAACTTCGTGAGGTTGGCATGGACCCACCTCCCAGGTGTGTCAAGGTCATCCCTATGGATGGCATCCCTTCACTCCTGGATATAAACCAAACCACACAGCTTGGTGTAATTGGCAAACCTGCTGAGGACACATTAATCCCACTGTGCATGTCATTGACAAAGATGTTGAACAGCACTTGTCCCAATACTGAAATCTCACATTGAATGCATTCTGTTTATAGATGTGGTTGATTGAAGAGAAAAAAACAATTTCTTTAGTGAACACCATTAGAAGTCAAAAGGGATAGCTCATCATACCTTAGTGTAGCCGTTAAATATAATACTCTTTTAAAATAATTAATGTTGCTCTTCAGTCTGTGCTTGAAACCTAGTTTGTAGAAAGAAACTATTATGTTTTTTATAGCTATTTTTTATTTTGGGATAAATACTTGTTAAAATTAATAGTGAACTAATAATGGAAAACAGTGTAGGGCAATCTAGTAAGGCAAACAAGGTAAGAACTAGGATCAGGAGATGTAATTTTTCCTCATTAAATGTAATTGCAATGATCTCATTGACTTCAGAAAGCCAGCATTTCATCCTTTGGTTCCATTTTGGTATTTTTATTAATTTTAATTACCGACTTGCTGTTATTTTCAGCAAGTCACTGTGTGGTTCTGTAGCTCTTCCCAGTATTCCTTGCATATCTATCTCATTTACTTAGATTAAAGCTGTTCTCTGTCTTCCTAAAACTTCCTAAAACTGTAGTCAGATGTATGATTGTATTACAGTTCAAGTGCTGGATTTTACCTTGTTAATGACAGCAGCTGAGGCAGAATGTGCAGGGTAGGGTGTTCAAGGACACCTGGAACTCTTAGATTGCAGTTAGGGTAAGTATGTCCACTCAATATTCCAGACATCTGACTGGGGCTGTGGGATATGGTTATTTTTCAAGGTGCAATTGTAATATAATAATAGCTGTAGCTTCTTCTGTGTTTGTCAACAGGCTGAATTTTCTCCTGCAAAATCTAGCTGAACAAGCCTCTGAGCACTGGTACCTAATTTTATATCTACTGCTTCTCCATAATTCTAATCATGCCACATAGAGTAATATGGGTATAATTATTGAAAGCATGCAATTGAAATTATTCTTGATCTTGTTATGTTATTGCTATAGCTGTCAGGATGAACATAAATCTATTTTCTTAAAATAATTTAGCATTTATATAACCTTTGCATCAGCCGTGCATAGCATATAATTACTGACATTGATTAAATGCATCCCACATCACAAATACGTGACTAATAGGCGCTAGCAGGAGTTGATGTGTAAAGCCAAACTGTAGCTATTATTACCCTGCAACTGAGGGATCTGAGTTCTTAACAAGAATTATTAAAATCTGGGGAGTGTTTTGTATATACCTGCGGTGCTGCATGAAAGAAAAGTGCTGTGTCAAATAATGGGAGCCATAGTACTGTGCTCTCCCAGAAAACACAGCTCTTTACCACTGCAGTCAATCATTGCAATAACTCAAATAGCATTATTAATTCCTACAGGATTGGTGCTGTGTATATGAGAATATATTGTTGCACTGCATAAAAGTTTCTTCTGAACAGGCTCCAATATTCCAGGTTTTTTAAATTTTGTCATAGTGTGTAGTTAGCTAATGTGAACCACCTCTTCTGGCTTTCCCTTCTGCATCATATTCTCCAGGTATTATGTATTTGACCTCTACAAAGTAAACCCCAGAGTTACTCTTTGGGAGAAGGTTAGAATATCGGCTGAGTCAGTGGTGGGCTTGTGCTGTACATCTGCAGCATCCTGATGGTTTTTTTAACTCCTCCACTGAACCCCTGCTCTACAGAGGATTTTCCTGGTGTCAAAGATAGGTGATCCTCTCATATATAAAGGAAGATATAGGTGGTGTCAATGTCTTTCCCTTTTTTGCTTTGTATTTTGATTAAAGCATCATCTAGTTCTGCATTGAGTCCAGTCTTACTTCACATCCTTATTGAGTGAAAGCACAGCTTTGAAGTGGTCTTGAGGGAACAACCACAGAGGAAGTGTATACCTTCACTTTCTTACTCATCAATATGCAATATGAATGATTTGATTATGAATGCCATTAAAGTACCTTCGTCCTAACAACCTCCATGGACCCTGTTATTGCAGAGAGGCTAAGGGACACAGAGACTGAAAGTCTAAGAGATTTTATTGGCAGTTTATTTTAAACTACTTTCACAGCCATGTTGGTAGCTGCAGCTAAACTATTAGGAACTGTATGCAGGCATGTAGTTCTGTCAGAAGGTAAATCAGACTGAATCCATATCCTTCTCTTTGCCTCAATGAAGACATAGTTACATTGCATGGAGTTACTACTTCACCAGTATTTATCAAAGTAACTGTGTTATAACTTCATATTATTGTTTGAGCTATAAACTCTTAGAAAACCAGAAATATTTCCTTGAATAGCTGTGTAGAGGGATATATTGTTTCTTTCAGAGAAATGAGACATAGAATTGTTTTCTGTACTAAGACTACATTCCTTTAAAACTGGTAGATGGCAGTAGAGCATCTGCTTTGACGTTGTAGATCTGCTGAGGGGAGTTTGTTAGCTTTTTATACAAAAATAAACATCCTTTTATCTGTTCCATAGTCTTGGAAAAAATAGCCTTTATTTGACTAGCGAATCTTTTCTGGTTTGTATTCTTTCAACAGTAATCGTACTCAGAAATCACTGATCTGGGATTTTTTTTTTTAATTCAGTGGCAGAATTTCACAATATATTTTTTACTTTATTACTTTGTTCTTTTTCAAATTGTAATACTGTGTGTAAAATTTTATTTCATTGTATGCTTTGTAGGAAAGATTGCTTCTGAAATAAATACAAGTCTTGGATATAAGCCTGTGTTTCTTATAGATTGTATTTGTGAAATAGCAGGTTCTGTAGTAACTGTGAATTACTGAAGGCAAGACTTTTTCCTCATCTTGTGCATGAGTAAAGAACAGAAATAGATATTGTATTTCTAGAAATTTCTTTTTATCAGAGTTTCAGGGAAGGAGAAATTAAAATCTTGAAATTTTCTCTATTTTTTCTGTGAATTTGTTTTAAATTTCAGGTCAAACATGACTTTCTAGTAATTCTGGATGAAGCTACATGGGACTATTACTGTCTTTATTGCTTTCTATTCTGTTCATTATCTCTCTTAATTTCTCTAAATGCATGGGGTTTTTGCTGTAATGTGTTGGTCAATATCATAGCAGCATATATCCACAGAAACCCACAAAGTAGTCAACAGATTAAAAAGCTGAGATGCACATTAAATTTAATAACTGCACAAATAAATACTGACATTGCAAGTTTGCCTATCCCACCTTTATTAATACAAGCAATTTATTTTACTCTGTGCTAACAACACAAAAAAGAGTGTATAAATTTTCCATTAATGGAGAAAATATCCAGTAGCAGTTCCTTTATGCTGTTTATAGTTATTAGATGCACTGTTCACAAATAAATTACTCTTTTAATTTTTTACATAAATACTGTTATGATTACTTGACCTTACTTAAAACAGACATCTACAAAGAATCATGGTTCTGAATCTTTTCACCCTTCTTTAAACAGACCAGTATTTGTGGTTGCTTTTATATGTTGATTAGCTTTTTTTCCATCCCTCCCATGTTTTCAGTGAAAGTAATGATTTCCTGCTTTATGTTAGATTTTTTCATTCTCTATTCAGAATATTTAGGTGTATACTTGGACTGGACTAGCACAGCATATAAGAGTTTTTAATGTATAATATATTAAAAGACTATGTTACAATAACAAAGGAGAGCATTGAAAGGTCAGGTATTTGAAAAAGTACTCTTATTTTGAGTACTCTGTATTATACAACTATGATTACATTTTCAGTTTCCTTAGTGTTATAAGGACATACCTTGGTTCTTTCCACACTAGAGTCCAAAGGATAGGATTCAACAGACCTAGATGTCTGCATCTGTGCTAGTCACTTTTAGTCTCTCTTTGTGTCATAGGAGTATTGTGTTTAAGGTATGATTAATCTCATCCTATATAACTATCTGAAATTGATTATAAATTGACCTGATGATAACATATTACAGTAAGAGGAGTGGAATTATTCTTGAGTTTTGAAGTTAGGTCTCCAGTAAATTGAAAACCTTATTCTAATCTCCACAACATAGACCCATCTATCTATCTATCTATCATTACCTATGTAAGGGACTTAGTTTTCCTGTGTACTCAGTAGGAGGGTCTCCTAAATTACAAATTGGCCCACTTAAGATCTGTGTATTGATTATGTTATGCTACCATCATACTTGTTAAACTTGAGTGAAGAAATGGAATGCACTGAAAAGAGCTAAAGAATTTCCATGAACATTTAGTAAAGATCATAGTATGTTGCAGTACTCTGGAACACTGACTGTTAAAGCTTGATTTCTTTTGATTCTATACTTTTAAGTGCTTAACTTTTGATAATCACATCACAATATTTTTGACCAATTTGGATAAAATATGCAAAGCAGAAACAGATACAGGTGCACTCAAGAAGACTGAAATTATGAATAGATAGTGTATTTCTGATTTAAATTATATTGTCAAAGTCTATAATTAGATAATTAGGCAACAAACTCTATACAATAGAGATAGAAAATAATTACTTGATCTTGCAGTCACGACTTCTCAAATTCATTTTACTTTATGAAGGTGTTTATACCCATATAAACACTTAAAAAAGAAAACAATACTTAAAATTATAAATCGGCCTTATTCAAAAAGCAATCATATAACCTTTTTTCAGCTTTATAGTATAAATATGCAAGTTTATGTGAAGTACTGCACACTGAATTACCAGTTAAAGTATATTTTATATAAATGTTTTATTTTTTTTTCAAATAATAGCAGCCAACTATTCAAAAACAAATTATAAGAGCCAGAACTATAGCTAAAAGAATTACATCTGGAAGGCAGAAATGTGTGTTTATTATCTGTATTGCTTGTCAGAATATTTGCATGTGTGCAGAATGAAAAGGAGGAAGAATAGCAGGAATAATAAAGATACTGTAATCAAAACATTGATTAGAGAAAATAATTTTTTGCTAAATTAAACGAGTCTTTTCTGCTGTACACAATAGCTGGAGCACACAAAGAATTATTAAAGTTATGAGACTAAGAGAATGAAATGGTATTTTCTGTAACAGAAGCTATGCTGAGAAGTGGCTTCTATTTTCTTTTCCTCCCTTTAGCTATCAGAATATTTATAGAGGACCTTTTAGGCTTTTGCATCTGTTGCTCTTTTCAAACCCAGCTGAGATTTGGCTTTCCTCACTCTGTCCTAACTTAACTGAGCAATGTCTTTATACCCCTGCTGGGTAGTTCATCCTTGCTCCCATCTTATGTGGATTACCTTGGTACATTTGAGATCACTAGTTTCCTCCTCATCCATCTTGATTGTATGCCACCTTTTTCTTTTGTTTGCTTCTCATGCTTGCTTTATGCACATCAGAAAGGACCATTCTTGTGCTTTGAGAAATTTGTTCTTGAAGACTGACAACTGTCCTCATTCTCTTTGCCTTCCAGTGCAGTTGCCCATGATGTCCTTCCAAGAAGATCTCTGACTAAGATAAAATCAATTCTCCTGAGTACCATGGTTATGATTCTACTGCTTGCCTTATTCTCTTCTCTCAGAATTTTAACTCCACAATCTCATGGTTGATGCAGCCAAGGTTGCCCTCAACCTTCACATCCTCTTCATAGTTTATTAACAACAGATTCAGTATAGCAGCTCCCCTGGTTGACTAATTGCTTGCCTTCACAAAGAAATCATATTCAAGAAATTCTAGAAATCTGCATTGCTTGTACCCTCTCATATTTCCCTCACAGCAGATTCTGTGTTGGCTGAAGTATTACTTGAGTATGAAGGCCTGTGATTCTTCAGCTGTCAAAAAATTTCATCTACTTTATTGAACAGGAATCTGTAGCACATACCTATTAGAGTACCACCAGTGTTCCAGTCTCTGTCTGCAGGTTCTCAGCTGGCTTGTAACCTGTTCCTGGGCAAAGCTCCATTCACTCCAACAACTCCTTTGTCTTGACTGCAACTTCTCCTTGACTTCATTTCTGGCAGTTTACTTCAGACTAGACAAGGATACAGGCTTGGGAAATTGTGGCTGGGAAGCTACCTGATGGAAAAGGACATGGGGGTATTGGTTGACAACTGGATGAATGTGAGCCAGTTTGTACCCAGGTGGCCAAGAAGGCCAATGGCATTCTGGCTGGTATCAGAAAGTGTACCCAGCAGGACTAGGGCAGCGATTGTCCCCCTGTGCTTGGCACTGGTGAGGCCACAGCTCGAATCCTGTGTTCAGTTCTAGGCCCCTCACTCCAAGAAGGACATAGAGGTGCTGGAATGTGTCCAAAGAAGGGAACAAAGCTGGTGAAGGGTGTGGAGAACAGGTCTGATGAGGAATGGCTGAGGGAACTGGAGTTATTTTGCCTGGAAAAAAAGAGACATAGAGAAGATCTTGTCACTCTCCACAGCTACCTGAAAGGAGGTTATAGTGAGGTGGGGGTCAGTCTCTTCTCCCAGGTAACTAACTAGCAATAGGATAAGAGAAAACAGCCACAGGATGTGGCAGGAGAGGTTTAGATTGGATATTAGGAAAATATTCATCACCAAAAGAGTTGTGAAGCCTTGGAAGAGGCTGCCCAGGGAAGTGGTTGAGTTACCACCCCTGGATAGGTTTACAAGACATGTACGTGTGGCTCTTAGGGATATGGTTTATTGGTGGACTTGGCAGAGTTCGGTTAAGGGTTGGATCTGATGATCTTAAAGACCTTTTCCAACCTAAACAATTCTATGATTCTGTGTTATGTATAGAGATTTTATATATTTTTGTTATATACATTTATAGATCATAGAATGGTTAGGGTTGGAAAAGACTATAAGATTATAGATTATCTAGTTATATTTTAGTTTATGTTTTTAAGACACTTAATATGAATATGAAATATAAATTATAGTAAATGTTATAAATGTGCAGATTGTTCAGTTCACTATCATTTTGTAGTGCTTCATAGTGCCTCTCAAAGCTGAGTAAGAAGGTGCTGTTCCCTTGAGTGAAAGAAAATGAAAAGCAAAAGAAAGCAATACCTCATTGCACATCTTTCAAGAATAGAAAATAAGTCAAAACCTAGCAGAAGCAACTTGACTTTCTGCCTCATTCTGTCTAAAACTTAAATAGACCAGTCCGTCTGAGTGATTAATACAGTTTGTATTATCAATATCTTTAAAGTCAAGACAGTAGAATTTGTAAGTTACTCTACAACATGTCTTGAAAATAATGCACTGTGAAAAATAACTAAGATATAGCTAAAACACCTAAAAATTATATGGTCATGTGTGCAGCTTAAGGGACAGACTGCAATATCACTGAACAATTTCAATGTCAGTATTCCTTTTCTAAATATATACTTGCATTTGATGAGTTTTTGTGTTATCAGGGTTGCTAACAGTAAAAGGCAGCTGGACCTAATGAACTGGAAGCACCCCTTCTTTCTGAAAATGTTGCAGTTATTCTTTTAATTGCTTGCCTTCTCTCTTTAATAAATATGGATTTAAATAATTTGAAGTAGCATGAATATCTGAGTAAGAGATCTGTGGGAGATCAGAATGGATTGATAGTAATTGTCTTGGAGTTTTGATGCTTGATAGGTATTATATGCATTTAGTAACATTTTCTTGGTGATTTGTTTCTCTTTTTTACTTACCAATGGAGCCTAATTAAAGGCACAGCTTAAGTTTTGTTTATAGATTTTGTGAAAAAGAGGCTTTTTAATTAATTATACACCTCATTAATTTTTAAATTATTTTTGAACAAAGGCTATTACTGTGATAAGAAAAATATGTGTGTTTTTCTTTTTTTGTTTGTGTCTCAGTATGAATGAGGCCCAAGTATATTCTATATTTAGATATTTAATATTTTTTATGTTCTGAATAG
The DNA here is from genome assembly GCA_002631895.1 of Agapornis roseicollis. NCBI lineage: Eukaryota > Metazoa > Chordata > Aves > Psittaciformes > Psittacidae > Agapornis > Agapornis roseicollis. Next base: position 31,884 of record NDXB01006233.1, on the reverse strand, counting down.
ATCATGATTAGTAATTAAGTATGCAGAAAAATATAATCCATAGATAAATCAGAGGATGTTTGCTATTGTATTGCAAAAGAAGTTTGTTTATCCTCCTTCAAGATTGTATTTGTATTCTCATCACTCAGGTCATTTCACAGCTTCGGATCCTGAGTAGGTCAGTAACTGCTGGCTGCAAATTTGACAGAGAAATATGGTCTACTGAACTTTCTCCTGTCCTCAATCTATGGAAGAAACTTAATCAGGTAGGAAAGTACCTAATTTGAAAAGACAACTTTTTTATTTTCTGTTTTGTTTTGTTTGGTTTTTTTTCCCCTTGGTAACTTCATTAAAAGTAAGGTCTAAGGAATTATCTTGGATATTGAAACATAGGAAGCAAAAAAGTAAGGTAAATGGTGGGACGTACAATGTAGGTGCACATTGCCATGTCATGTCTGATTTTTCATCTACCAGTATCCTCAAGTCCTTCTCTGTGGGGCGTGAAGGTGATAAGATTTGCATGAAGAACAGTTTGGGAATGAGCTCTGAGGCCTTGGTGCTTTGACAAACCCTGGGCTGATGAGTTGAGGTGTGTAAGGCTAGAGGATGTGGGGGTTGCGAGTGGGTATGCAACACTGTGATTGGACTGTTTGCCTGGAGAGTTTTACAGGGGCCAATGAGATTGAGCATTGTATGTTTGTGCAGGTTGGGAAAGTACTGAACAAGGGGATAAAAAGGACTTGGTAATAAACGAGGATTTGAGTCTCTGCATCAACTTGATTCCATGTTGTGAAATGTCACACTTCTCCACAGGGCCCATCTCAATTTCTTCATCCCCCAGTCTTTACTGATACTGGGGATTGCTCTGACCTAGGTGCAGGATCTTGCATTTGGCCTTGTTGAACTTCATGATGTTGTTCTTCTTTATTATTACCATTTATCTGTTGGTTACAGATAGTTGTAGAGTAGATATCAGATGGGATAGATTCTGACAATACCTTCCATTATATGTACAAGAAGCAAATACAGGTCTTCTATCTGTCAAATTTACTTATCACTAAGAGTAGTTGGAAATAATGGTCTAACACCTGTTTCAAACTCCTGAAACTCAGGAAGTGTCCAGTATATGTCTGAACAGAATCTAGCTAATCTGTTTATAAATTCAAAGCTGTTTTAAAAATCAGCTGCTTCTTATTCCAGAGGAAAAAAAAAAAAAAAAAAGCTTAAAAGCTTGTTAATATGTAGACAGAGATTAAGTGTTTTAGACCTTTCTATTCCAGTGTTGAGTATGTAGATCAAGGATTAATTCAAGAAGGATTATCTTACAAATACCTTGAAAATACTTACTGTATATGTAAATGTTGATGATTTTGAAGCATAGCAAAACTCACCACTTGACATAGGTTTGTCCTATAGAATTCACTTAAGTAATTGATCATAATCTTTAATTGTGGACATAATTTTTATCTGTACACTCTCAATACTGTATGCTGATCACTTTTGTATTCTGTAATCTAGTGCCAAATTTAGATAAAATAATGGACAGCATTTGACCGGGTATTTCTCTGGACTCAGACAGAGCTGTAGAAGGAGGATGTAGCTCTACAGATCTCAAGCTGCAGAGGACGGCTGGTGCCTCTTCCTGAGGCTAGGGGAGGAGGAAACGGTCTTCAACCTGCAGGAGATGTATGCTTGTTGAGGATGTGTGTCATCAAATTAAGGAGCTGTTGGAGGAGTTCAGTGGACTCTGCAGCATCATAAATAGATTAGCTGAATCTTTTCTGAAACACTGCAGTTTGAAGAGCCAAGCCCTCAACTTTGCTGTACGTTGTGCCAGCAGAGGCTCTGTCTGTTGGGATAGGTAGTAAAAACTTACAGGATTGCAAAGACTGAAGCTTGTAATTTGTGGTGCCAGGAGGAAGGCTTCTGCTCCATCTCAAGGTTTGCACTTATAGAACAGATTTAGTGCCCTCATAGATGACAAGGGGCTGGGAGCTCTGTCCAGTGTTCTCAAGCCTGCTAAACCAGATCCAAACAGAAGCACTAGGAGTAAGCAGTAAGGTATGTTAGTGGGCAAGTCCTTGCTGTGCAGAGGATACTCCCATTTTCTGACCTGATCTGTCATCTAGGAAGGTTTGCTGCTTGACAGGGGTTTAGATCTGTTACATTGTGGAAAGACTGCCAAGGCTTGTCTGGCCCTTGGACTATTAGTTCTTGATGCTTATTCACATAGGCCTTAGTCATACTGCCAGGCATATCGTGGAGCTTATGAAATATGACTTTGTTGGTCTGGAGGTAGTGGTTAAGGGCACAGGGGGCTAAATATTTTTTCTTCTTGATCATAACAGTGAAGGTGGAGGAGGTGAGGAGTGGACAAACCCTACAGTTGGTTGCACAACTGGTATCAGCAACAGGGTTTTGGGTTTTATGACTGTGGAACACTTTTTGAGGATTGCTTGTTCAAAAGAGAACTGGTCCACTTGACTAAGTAGGGCCAACTGGCTGGCCAACTTGGTGAGAAGAGTTTTAAAATAGAAGTAGCAAGATGGAGAGAAAATGACCTAAAATTACATGACAAAGTAGCTGACCACGTTGGCACAAAAAGTATGTCTGTAAACATCATCATCAATAAAATCAACAAAACAAGGCTGAAGGGGGACCATCTAAAATATGTTCAGATGAACAAGGAAGTGCCTACCTTACAAAATTATGGGGGATGCTCTCACACCCTTTCTGGGAAATCATCATGCTGCCTGTACACTAATGAGTGCAGCATAAGGAGCAAAGAAAAAGAATTAGAGTTTTGCTTGCAGTTGCAGATTTACGATCTCATAGGGGTCACAGGCACATGATGGGCTTACACAACAGTAGCACTGCTGTAGATCTCTTGGAAAGAAAAGCTGACAAGGTGAGGACATGGAATTGCCCTTTATGTGAGAGACCAGTGGGAATGCATGGAACTCTACCTAGAGATGTACAACGTGCCAGTTGAGAGTTTGTAAATTAGGATTAAAAGTCAACATTATAGTGTTGGCCCCTTCTGCTTATCTGCTGTGAGCCTTTCTGTGGTTAGAAAGAAGTAGATGAGACTTTTCTTGTTTGGAAGAAACCTAACGTTCTCAGAGCCTGGTCTTTGTGAGGGAACTTCCTGGAAACTTATCCACCCTGGTATCTGCTGAAGAGCAGCATAGCAGGGCACAAGCAATCCCGGAGGTTTGTGTACTTCATTATGACAAATTCGCAACTCAGGTAATGGAGGATCCAGTAAGGGAAGGCATTCTGCAGGACTCATACTTACCAAGAAGGAAGAACTTGCTGAGGATGTGAAGGATGAGGGCAGCCTTGGTTGCAGTGACCATGAGATGGTGGACCTCAGGAACATGAGAGGACAGAAACAAGCAAAAGAGCTTGCTTCCCAGAAAGTTGCTGGACATCACCTGCTGATAGGAAGTAGAAAGTAAATCTACTTTGGTTTTTTTTTTGGGGGGGGGTTTGGTTGGGTTTTTCCTTTGGTGTCTTCTTGTTTTTCATTAAACTGCCTTTATTTTGATCAGCAGGATTTTTCATCTTACTTTCTCTCCCTATCCTGCTGAGGAGGGGAGTGATAGAGTGGCTTGGTGAGTGTCTGGCATCCAGTTAAACTACTCTATGGCTATACAGTGTCAAAAGCTTTGCACAAGTCCATGTAGATGACATCAACTGCTCTACTGTCATTTCTGTAGCTCTATCATAGAAGGCTACCAAATTGGTCAGATGTGATGTACTGAGATAGTAACAAACCTGAAAGAGGCAAAATGATCAAAGTCTCAAAATATAACTAATTTAACGTTGGTAGCATAACATAGTATTTAATGTTAAAGATTAGAACCTATCTTCAATTTCTTATGATTAGGAAAAGTGCTTAGTATTTCAGCAGTTCTTCATCTTAATTCCCAAGCAGGTCATGAGGATATTTTCAAAGCTGATGTGAATTATAGACATAATGGATTTTAAGGGAATGTAGTAGAACATTAAATGTAAAAGCTGATATTGGTAGTCATGTTTAATTTTCCTATAAAACTGACAGATGGGTTGTTTTAAAAATTTCTCAGGAGAAAGCATTAAAAAAGGTAGTGGAATGAATACGCAAGTCATAGGAGACTTATGTAAAAGACAGTATTGAGGAACTTAGAGGCCTTTACATTCAGTAAGTCAGTTGTGGATCAAGATAGCATATGTGAAAGATTGAGCAAAACCTGCAAGTTGCATTGTCTTTGTTCTTCCTTATTTGTGCAATTAAACACTCCAATAAGAAATTATCAACTCTCTTCTGCTAGATGTACATTACATTTTATATATACTCAACAAACTATGGACCTTATCATTCATTTTCTGTCAGTCATAAACCAAAATATTTGTAATACTCTTTCACTTAGCTTTTCTCCTATTTTTGCTTTGTAGTTAAGTGCAGTGTGAGCTTGAAATGAAAAACAGGTGAAAGTTCTGACAAACTTAAAGTACCTGGGAATGATTACTGAGGCAGTTATCTTGCATGTTCTGGAAAGCAAGATTCAGAAGTTTATTTAATCTAAAAAAAAAAATAAAACTACTTGTTATTTTAAGAAGAGCTACTTCAGAGAAAGTGAAATCTAATTTTACTTTAAATAAATTACTAGAAATTGGAGTAGTAAAACATTGTTTTCCTCAAAGGCTAAGGTTTTCTTTTTATGTTTGTACCTTGTAGAATTTTCCAATAAACGCTTATATTCCATAACAGGAATTCAGGGCAGCATCTTGTAACATGTCAGGTTGGCAGTTTCAGAACGCATGCTAAAATATACTTATGTAATAAGCTGCATAGGAATTAAGATTTGCAAAATGATACCATCTCTTGAAGTTATTGAATAAATTTGGATTTTCAGTGGCCGTAATGGAATGGAAGTAAGTAATAAAAATGTCTGTGTAAAAGCAGCAGTACTTCTCAGAGTCTGAGCTACTCAGGATTTACACATAACATTTTATTTCTGTTTTATTTTTTATTTATTTGTATTTAATTTGCTTCCAGGTCAAACTAGTCTTATCAAAGCAAGAGTACGCTACTGCTTGTTATTGACACATTAACACAAAAACTAAAGGCAGTTATTCAGCTAAATGATGATTTTTCAGAAATTCCAGTACTTTTGGAGTAATTAGGGTGACAGAGGTGTCTGAGAAGAGTGGTCCCTTTATTGAACATCTCAGGGACAGTCTGAAAGTATCCAGTATAAGAAAAAGGGGGATGTCTGCATTACTTCAAAGCTAACAAGGTCATACTAAGTATTGCGAATTAAACAAATAATAAATTTTATAACATAATAGTTTCCCTGAGTTTATTAACTGGGCATCATGTGTTCTTCTTTAGAATTCTAACCTGATTCATCAGAAAGTGTCTCCTCCTTTGGAACAGCAAGGATCTCCAATCTTGTCATTCATTACTCTGGAACAATTCAATGCCATTCGTCTTGTGCAAAGTGTCCATCAGTCACTTGCTTCTTTAAGCAGAGTCATCAGAGGTACCTCCTTACTGAGTTCTGAAGTACAAAGACTAGCAACTGCTCTGCTAAATCAGAAGGTAAGTCATTTTGTCATGAGTTTACATTACAAGCAATAAAGAGACCCAAGGGAACTGAATAAAATTCTGATACGCATTTTCATGTCATCAGTTTTTCAAAGTTCTTTTACTGATAGACTCTAAAATTGAATTCTTACATCGATAGTGACTCTAAAATAGAGCTATGTTTTTTTCTGAAATGAAACCTGAGAAAAATCTTGCTTCAAGGACTTTCAGAAGCTTCTGAGTATATTATACTTTTATCAAGCTTTCCCTGAAAGACAAATCCGATAAAATTAGGAGTGGTGGAATACTATTTCCATTTCAAATACTAAGTCATGCTAGATAAGTCAAACATATTAGCCAGTAGGGTTTTTTAAAGTCTAAGTTTTACTGCAGTTGTAATCACAATTTGCTCTCTGCATTTACTCAGTATGGATTATTGCCCTATCACACCAGACAAGCTGTGCCTACCATACCATCCTGTCATCTCACGCTATATTCTTGATATATGAGAAAAGCAACTGAAATTCGTACATGTACTTTCTCCATGTTTTCTGGGCATATTAATAAACTGGTACAATTAGTGACTTCAAAACATGGTGTGTCTTTAATAACAAGATAATTGGATTCTAAAGATAGTCAAACACTGATGTGAAATGCTGTATTTTTATTTCACCTGCAGCAACTCATAAATTGTGTTGATACTAATGCATTGATTTTGAGATTTGACCTTCAATGAACGGTAATTCCTATTAACATCTTGTTTATCTTCATGCGAGGAACAAGTACTGTTAAAAAAGATTGTTATACATTTATTGATCAACCAAATTTCTGATTAAAGCAATAATTAAAAGCTTTATGCTTTCAGATTCACAAGACAACACTTCTTAGCAAAATTGTAGTACAACTGGAATAAATTAACATTTTCATGTTAGCTGTCTCATTCCCTTTTTAAGCACATTTTGACTGCATGGTAGAAATTGGTGCAAAGTGTAAGTCATAGTGAATGCATATGATACATATAATGGCCATTTTTTAGTATTTATAGTTATATTTCTTGTTATTGAGTACGAGAGTATGGCTTGCTTATGTGCTTAAGCTGCACTCTTAATCTGGGAACAACAGGAGCTGTGAAATTGATCACTGTCACTAAACTGTACTTAAAGATTATATGCATTTTTACCTCTTACAAATATCAGTGCTTCCTGATGTATTGAACAAAGTGTTTGTGGCATTTCAGCTGCTTACTTACCCACTTACTTTGAGAGAGGTCCTTTTATTGGATTGTGACCATAAAGCAATCTTTATAGCAGCCTTCCAGAAAGGCTAATGCCACTTTTCTTGGCATGGCAGCTAAACCTCATGACAGCTACACCTCACTATATTTATCATCTTAAAGTGATTTATTTCATGTATTTTCTATACACTGTTCTTGTATAGTTTAGTGTGGTCATGTGCTATGTAACAAAGGACTATTTTTGAAAACTTGTATTTTAAAGTCATCAAGATCATAGTTATTTTAAGATTATAGCACCTAAAGAAGCTGTTAGCTCCCCAATAGAAACAGGAAGCTCAATAAATGCATGACTTATAATGGTTTCAGTGGTGTGCCTTATTTGTACAAAATTGATATATTAGTGTACACCTGAAATGTGCTTCCATACCAACAATTAGCTAAGCTATTGCTTTAAACTTAATTTAGTGATATATTAGCAATATTAGGTGAATGCCTTCTACATGACAGATTGGTGAGCTGCCTGTAAATCCATACCTACCAAAAGACTCTGCAAAAATGCAAGGATAATGTGTTGTACTTGAGTTTAAAATACAAAAAAAAAAAATTCAAAAAATCATAATTATGCAAAATAACCCCCGTACATTTAACTGTGCTTTATTAATTGTCTTGCGTGTATTCTAGTTTATTCAACTTGTTTATCAATGGCCTGGATGAAGGGCTAGAGCTCATAGCAAGTTTGCTGATGATACAAAGCTGGGGGAGAGGCTGATAACACCTGAAGGCTGTGCTGCCAGCACAAGGACCTTTATAGGCTGGAGAATTGGACAGAGAGAGACCTAATGAGGTTCAACAATGGCAAGTATAAGGTGCTGCACCTAGGGAGAAGGAACCACCAGTACCAGTACAGGTTTAGGGCTGACTTACTGGAGAGCAGCTCAGCAGAGAAGGACCTGGGAATTTTGGTAGATATCAAGTTGACTATGAGCTGGCAGTGCACCCTTGCGTCCAGGAAGGCCAATAGTATCTTGGGGTACATCAGGAGGGGTGTGGCCAGCAGACTGAGGGGGATCCTCCCCCTCTACTCCACCATGGTGAGGCCACATCTAGAGCACTGTGTCCAGTTCTGGACTCCTCAGTACAGGAAAGACAAAGGGCTACTGAGAGGGTCCAGTGGAGGCCACAATGACAATCAGTAGTCTGAAGCATCTTTCTTATAAGGAGAGATTGAGGAAGCTGGACTTGTTTAGTCCAAAGGAAAGACTGAGAGGGGATCTCATTAATGCATATGAATATCTCAGAGGCAGGAGGATGTTTCCGAACTCTTTTCAGTGGCGCCCAGCAACAAGATGAGGAACAATGGCTATAAACTAAGCCACAAGAAGTTTCACCTCAACATGGGGAAGAATTTCTTTATGTTGAGGGTGGCAGAGCACTGAATAGGCTGCCAAGGCAGTTTGTAGAGTCTTCCTCTCTGGAGACATTCAAAACCACCTGGACATGTTCCTGTGTAACCTGCTCTAGGTGTCTTGGACTAGGTTATCCTCAGAGGTCCATTCCAACCCTAATGGTTCTGTGATTCTGTGGTTATTAATTAGTGTTCCCAGATCCAGATATTTTCTTTGTTTTATCTATAAAAGGTATACATTTAATATTTACTTTGAAAGATACTTTTTTCTGACAAACTTCTGTGATCATATTTAGACAGTCTGTTCAGTACATATGCTTTTAGATTGTAAGCTTGAAAATACAGCTGTAAATGTTAAACAGTATAAAATGTTTATTCTGTTCAGTATCTTCAGTATTGTGTGATATCCCACAGATAATGATTTATATGAATTCTCTTTCACATAAATAGGACAATCTTGCAGAGTCAATTTCAGTGTACTTTACAGATTCATGTGGAGTAGCTAGTTATGTTTTTATCTTTATTTTATAAGGAGGGAATCTAACAGAGGACCTTTTCAGGTTTTCTTTTTGAAGTCAGTGAGAAATTTGTACAGGAGATCTTGCAGGATTTTATTCTCAGGTGTTCTACGAACACTTTAACATGATGAGAGAATAATCATGTGGAAGAGTCACTTCACTACAGAGCAACTGCATGTTCAAGTCTGAGAAGGCAGAAGGATGGAGTGGGAACCTGTGGTTGCAGATGAACAATGGATCATGGCTTTCCAAGAAAGACTCAGCTTAGGCCTTTTTTGAAGTGTTTGTGGTTATTGGATAGAAGAAGTTCTTGTAAGTTATCCATCTATGTGCCATATAAATAATTAGTGGGAATATGATGTTCCTGTTAGTGGTTGTTTGCTTTGGACAATATACTATTCATACAGCTTTCTTTCTTTGTAGATATATTTAAGCTCCAGGTTATATAATTTCATTCAAAATCCTAGCTAAAAATGTAATGATGATTTTTTTTTTCATGAAATATATTTTTATTCCAGTGTCCCATCACATGGCAAAGCAAGTGGGAAGGTCCAGAAGATCCTTTACAATATCTTAGAAGTCTTGTAGCCAGAGCACTTGCTATACAGGTAATTTTAAAGAGTCATTTTACCTCACTACACTGATGTTCAGTGACATGGTATAGTATGTGAATTGCACAACAGCAAGCCTTTATAAACTCAAATCCCAAGGATTTCTGGATGTGTGAAAAGGCATATAAAAATTTAAGGATAGATGAGAAATGTGAAGACAGCAGACTGAGCAATTTGAAGTCAGTAAATTTAAATACAGTAATGCTGTTTGTTGCTTCACAATAGGTTTACATCTTAGATTTTAATCATTAGTTTATCTAATGAACTGTGGGGAAAAATATTTACTGAGATGAATCTTTGCATCAAAGTCAAGACATAACCTTTAATTTGGTAGAGAGTTATGTATAAAGAGAAAAAGGGAAGCAACTCTTATGGAGCTAATGTGGAAATTCATAGAAGACCAGTCTTTGAGGCAAAGAAAGAAAACATCTGCATTCTCCAGGTTTACAAGTGGCTATAGCAGAAGGTGCAGGGCCCAACAACTTTGTCAATCTGCAGTCTGAGAGTAAAAAATATGAATTTTAGTTAAGGTAAATTTATATATATTTTGACAGAAGAGGTATTTTGAAGCTAATAGGCAGACAAATAAAAAGGTCTTTTATCTAAATTAATTAGTATTTAAGGGAACAGATTTCATCATGTTGGATATATAGAGAGGAAGATTCCTTTAGGAGGGACAGATCTTCAATTACCTCCAGGCAATAAATAGAAAGCTGCTGGTTTTGACCTTGATTAACACAGTCTTATCCAGTGGGATATGAAGAAGATTTCTGTGGACATTAGTGTTGACTGTCAAATTCAGAAGGAATATTTGAGGGACACATGATTTCTAATCATTACTTTTTCAAAAACCATCAGATGGATGTTTCTGACATATTAATGAAATTTTTGTTATGCAAACCATTTCTTCTGGCTAGTGTTTAACTTTTCTTTATCCTTTCCTTCACAAAAAGGCCGAAGTTATAAAGTGTAAATGTGTATAGCAATAAGAGATAATGCATATTAAGATGTTATTTGGTCATATAGCTAAAGTTGAACTCAGTCCCTTTTGTTTTTTGCCTGACTATCGTAGTCATCATTATTAAAAAAAGCATCATTTGTGGCTGAATCGGCCGTTTTGGTACCCTGCAGTTTGCACCTTCTGCCTTTACTTGGTTCTGACCAAACTGCACACAATTTTCCTCATTACACAACTTTGTTTTTAAGCAGAAGCCTGAGATTAGAGTTCAAGCATCTGTGTGGAGTGCACCTCCCATGGAAAGTAGAGATAATGTGGCAGAGTGTAACAGGGTGAAATTATTTTTACCAGTAATAGATGATTTTCAACCAAGCATATTCAGTAAGTTTTTATTTCTGTATATTACTACAGTGAAGTATTGACAAATGTACTGTATTATATTACCATGATAGTAATCTTCCTTTTGCATTGTTCAAACTGCTGACAAAATTGTACACTTGGATTACTTATTTTAATGAAAGTTATTATGAAGAAATCATTTACCATTTGAAACATTTATTTACTGTAAGAGAGGGACAGATTATTAAGTCAGAGCTTTACAGTAGACATTTGCGTGTATCCATAAGCAGTAAATTGTGTTAATTTTTGTTAGAGACAACAGAAAATAGTGACAAATGATCAGGTACTGGTTCTTACATATTTTTATGGTGTTTTTTTAAAGTCAAATATGTCATGAAGTTTTATTTGAAGCAATTCTTAATAATATCATTATCAGTCTGTTTTGCTTCTCAAGCTTCTAGTCAGATCACTTCTGAAATAAAATTTCTGGGTTTATTTTTGTATATATTTTACTGAAAAAATGTTGATTATTTCTAATTATCCATTTCAGTTGAATCATCCTTTTCCTTAAATGTGATTCCAGTTCATATTTGTGCATATTGTACCAAGATTTTGATTAGCTTTGATAATTTTTTAATTAACTTTCCTTTTTTGTGACTTTTCATTATTGATTTTATAAAGGCAATTTCTTATTAATTATGTCTAGAGTTAGTATTCAGAAATTCAGTAAATTCTTCAGTTAATATTTTCTCATAACTCTGAAAATTATCTTCAGATTTATATTTCAATAAAAGCCATAATTTGGATGGGTTTAGTTTTATATGACCATCTGCATCATCATAGGATTTGATAGTTATTCATACCTCCCTCTGTTTCATTCAGTACAAGATCTTGACTTCTGCCTTCACCTTTTGAGACGAGTTGGATTTAGGTATTTTTCAAGAGGAAAATAGGAGACATTGAACTCATACTGAAATATTGCATCTGTTAAGGATGCAGTAGGTCTCTACTGGTTATTAGTTAAAGGCTGCCTTTGTCAGGGTTTTGGGAGGAACCCAAAATTTAGGCCAGATGGTAGAGTAATTATAGCAGAATTTTTAGAAGTGTAAAGATGTTCTGGGAACATTATACAACAACAGACAGAAAAACAACAGGTGCTGCATTCCTCAGGTCTGAATTCAGTCAGGAAATCTGCCTACTTGAAGTGTGAACAAATCATTATATGCAAAAAGGAATACAGCCATGTTTTGCTGTGTATTATGTTGTGCTGATAGAGCTGATGGAAATACGTGATTTCTTCCCACGTGTAAGTCCTGATATTTGGATGTTAGTTTTTGCTTGCAATTGAAACAAGATTTCTCTTTATTGAACATTCTTCCAAGATGAAGAGTTCTGAATTCTTTCAATTAGCAATGCTGACATTCAACTTTACAGTATTGTGTTTCAGCTTGTCTGTCTGCAGTGATTTATTTGCTATCAACATTGAGATATGAAGCTTATGAATCATCATAGTTCTTTGTGTTGGTTGTAATTCTTGGTTCCTTATACTCAGTTTCATATGGTGGGATCTTAAATGCAGTCTGTGGTTTCCCTCTCTTGTGGTGCATGATTATAGCTCAGCAATAATATATATATCAGTGTATAATGGAATTTGTCCATCCCAGTCTGTAGATAAGTGTGTTCTCATGGCCATGGATACCAACAAGAAATAAAGAGAGAAAAGACCCAGAACTATACTACTAAGAGGCAAAACAGCAGCCCAGGCAAATGTCAGCTGAGTATCAACATTGGAAAATCTTTCAGGTCAATAGATTGGAACTTTCGGTTCAAGAAAAGCTAAATAAAGAGCTTAATTTCACTTCTTCCACAAAACCACCTCTTATTCCAACAATACCTTACATTATAAATGAAAAAAAAATATTTCACTCTTCTGAACTGAGCTGCTTCTAAATCAGCCCTTGGAAGGCTGTTTGGTCAATTGCTAAAAAGGCCTGCAGTGTACACTGAAAAAGGAGGACTGATCAGCTCACTCATAAATACTACTTAAGAGTTCTAATCAAGGAAATGTTTATGAATACTGAAAATTTTTATTTTTATAAATTATGAAGGTTTTTGTATGTTTAACATACATATATAGTGTATAGTATAGTATAGTATAGTATAACCCCCCGGTTATCTCTTGTTCCCTCTGAGGAAAATCTAGGGTTTTAACATTTAGTTTCAATACCAGTTTGACCCCCTAGTGTGAGATGTTCTACTACTTGAGGTAGCATGACTTTGTTTCTGTTTTAGAGCCATTACTGTTTCTCTGTTTCAACAATTATATCCCCAGAAAGTTACATAGAACACCTAGAGTATATAAAGTTTGAACTCTTGGAAGTTGCCTGCTGAAGCTACAAAACCTTCTGGGAATAGGAGACATAGTATTCTTCCTTCACACCCAAGGCATCTAAGCAAAGAAGCTCAGTTTTAATTCACTGTTAACATGCAGAAAGTCTGCTCTTCTAAAGCCAAGGAAGTAAATTCTGCTAAATTTTCACAGAGTTAAAGAGCTCTGAAGACCAGCCTATAAATCAGTCTTCATCAGTAGATAATATGCACATAAAACCTGAGAAGTACAGGGTGAGTTTGAATCCCAAACTGGGCATGCACACAGGCTCTGCACAGACACAGCTAAACACACACAGGCTAGCAGAAAATGACGGTAACTTTACAAGCAGCTGCATAAACCCACAACTTGAATAGCCCTATCCTATTTTGGTGGTTCATTGCTCAAGGAAAATATTGTTCACGCTTACTGCTGACTTTTGTTCTCTCTACTGTCTTGCTTCAAGTTCCTCAGTCTGCAGCATGCAGCTCTCAAACCTCTCATCCTTGTCAGGATCCGTTTGGAGAGAAACCCTAGTGCCGGATCCTATTTCAGTTTGTGATCCCAACAGTGAAATTAAGACACAAACAAGGTCAAGTGCCGTAATTGGGCAGTTTATTACAAATTACAAAAAGACAGTTATTGTAAAAAAGGGAAAATATTGTAATAAAAGGGGTAGAGATAGGATAGACTGGGAAAAAAGGGAGAAAATGAAGCAAGAATTCGGGGTGCAGAGAGAGAGAGTCACCACCGTGAATCCTGCGGTGTCCCAGGGATCCGTTGTCGTCATTGCAGGTGATGGGAATTCCTCAGGGTTCATAGTCTCGTAATATCAGAGCAGAGGGTCTCCCAAGAGTCCATCAGTGGTGGGTGTCCTCATGGACGCCTCCTTCTGGGGTCCCCTTGAAGGCACCCATCTTGGTGTTTTTTTTCTCCCCTTTTATATTCCTGTTCCTGGTGGATCAGTTTTTCTGGTCTTGCAGCCAGCTGCAGTGTCTGCACACACACAGGTGTCTGAAGCAATTCTTGAGATAACGGACAGCAATTCCTCACACCAATCCTCCAGGTAATGGATAGAAGAGTGTTATCAGCTCTTTCTTATTCATCCTTCAGGCAATAGATGGTGGAGTCCCAATTCAACTCCTCACTCTCTTCTCCCAGCAATGGATGGAAGAGGCTAATCTCAGCTCCTTCCACCCATGTCACTGTGACTGGTGGAGTCCTATTTCAATTCCTCACACCAGTTCTTGAGGCAATGGAAGGAAGGCTCTTAGCTCTTTCCCACTCATCCCTCTGGCAATGGATAGTGGAGTCCCATCTCAGCTGGTCCTACCAATCTTTGAGACAATGGAAAGTGAAGTCTGATTTCAGATCAGTGTCTCACAATCCTCCTGCTGGCTGGTGCTGCCAGAAGTTTGCTAGTGGATTCCCTTCTCCCAAATAGGGAGCACACACACACAAAATGACTAAAAATAAAGCTACAGGGGATAGGACAGGCTCTGGTGATCAGGTGCAAGGTTGGCCAAAGCGTGTGCAGCATGCCCTATTATACTTCTCTCTATTTTCCCATTCATATTCATCCCCCATCCACCTTTGGTTCTTCCCTTAAATACCCTATAATAAATCTTGTACAATCCCAGAATTGTCATGTTCAGTCCTAAAATTCACCTACTTGTACACTCCCTAATAAAGCCTATACCTCTTTAAGTAATCCCACTTTGTGTGTGTGGCATTTCAGAGTTTTCTCTTATTATAGATTGCTGTAGTAGATTTTGCAGCATAGACAATAGCTTAATGGTTTGTCTTTTATGGTCTTAGGAATAGCTGATTCAGATGTATTAGGTTGGCTGTGTTCCCTACATTGTCACTATTTCTGTTATCAGTCTCTCTCTTTGAACAGCTCTTACCTAGGTATCAGTACAGTGCAACATATTTAAGATTTATTATTCTAGTATTAAGTCACAAAAAAATAGTAAAAATACTGTGGCTTAAATTTACCCATTCCATTACTTAATTCAAATTTCCACCTTATGATGCAGAATTAGCATTTTTCTGCTGCATTTCTAGGCTTCTCCTCTTCAGCTGTCATGAATATCAAAACAGAAATACGACTGCAGCCTAACATTATCTGCTAAGAAACTGAGCCTTAATTGGCTCCCACAGCTCTCATCACCTTGCGCCATGATTTCATTTTGTTCAGAATTTATCAGCCAGGACATATTTATCAAGACCTTTTTCACTGCAGAATTAATTGCTTTAAAAGGTAATATTTTTTGGCTCAATGAGCAAGGATTATCTCAAGTTTTGGGAAAATTTGCTTTATGCATGGAAAAAAAGTTTTTAGAAAGCAGCATTGGAAAAAGGAAACATAACTCTACTTGCATTTCACTTTGTTTCATTTAGTTGAAGTTTAATCCCAGTGAAGTTTAGATGTTCTGTTAAATTGAGGCATCCACACGTTATGAGTTTTTCTATGAACATCAGGCTAAGATGTTTGGAGGCAGAATTCTGTTTCAACAGAATTCAGCTGCTGTTACTTAAAGGCTCAGAATTCTAAGCATATTTAGTGACAGTAGCTATTCTTATTTAATTTTTAAACACTACGTTGTAAGCAGAAGTTGGAGCAGCCTCCTTTATCATACCACTAACCAGTTGTGCAGCTCTCTGATTGTACAATATTGATTGCAGAAGATGGTCACTCACAAAATGTTTTTTGTATGTGTTGCATAAAAAAAAGAAAAACCCAGGTCATTGTCTCTATGCAATTTCTGAGAAATTACCTTATTTTAAAGAAAATCTTATTTAAAACAAATTATTTTTACCTCAGATTAAATTTAAAAGAACTAGATTTAATATTCTGTGTTTCTTTATGGATGCAAGTTAGTACTGACACACTCCATAATTTACAAGAAATTGTACTGTGTATTATGTAAGATGTAAAGCTGTAGCTGACATACTTCATTTAATCTGATAAAATGATCACCATTCATTGTTTTTTTCCTTAAGATACAAGATTAATTTTCACAATGCAGGAAGAAACTGTATGCATTTAAATGGTTAAAATTTAAAGTGTAGATTGCTCAGTTTCTAATAACTTCTTTTTCATTGTATCTCTTTCCTTTATCATGGACAAAGGTGTTAAAAAGAAGACAGCAAAATGGATAGTTTTGTTGGACTAAAGGTCAAGCAAAAAAAAGGTTAATTATACTACAAGTGGTAGAAAATGTTATTATCATTTGCATATGAAAATGAGATTCATTATGTTATCCTGTCAAAGACTTTTGTAATTGTAAGTTCTAGATATTAATAAATGAGAAGGCTGCAACACATGCTAATATAGCAATTTGCAGGTACATTCATTGATTTGTTTTTTTTTTTTTTTCTAAACAACTCAGTTGCATTAACTTGTTCTTCTGATCACCATTATATTGGCACAAATATTGTGTCTACTAATAAGCAATCCATTCAAAAAACCTTATTGTTTAATTTACAATTGTGATTTTGTTGTCACGCATGCATGCATAGAAATAAATTTCTTTGAGTACAATTTCTTGTAACTTACGGAATAACTAGATGTGATCTTGGTTCTGTTTTGAACTGTATGTGTTTTAGTAGGAACTCGCTTGGTGAATTAGTTAACCAAATGTTTCATGGCTTGATTTGAGATTTTAATTGGTCAAGATCAATGATAATATAACTATTCCTTAAATAGCATTTGCAGATACATATTAAAAAGAAAGTCTATTTTCTAATAGAAACACATTGATATTCTACAGCTGAGCATCATCCCTAATTACCAGTCTTCTGGGTGTTTCTTTGGGGGACGACAGAAATGTAGCTGTTGACTGATCTTTCTGTCTTGGAAAAAGATTTCATATACCTGAATTTGAAAATATATTTCAGTTTCATATTGTACTCCTGTGCAAATATATCCTGTGCAAATATATATAAAAGGTAAAGTTTCAGAGCTGTCATGTCAAATTTAGTTTGTGAAGGAAAAGTTTCATGAAAGTAATTCTTGACTAAATCCTTGTTTGTCTGTTATTGCACAGTAGTTTCACTCTTGGGAATTCACATTCAAATAAAGCAAGCCATGTGGGATGTGAGTGGTTTTTGGTCTTCTTGGTATGGTCTTTGTCTGTAAATGGTCAGCAAGGTATATAATTTATGAAAAACAAAACACTGAGTCAAAGCAGAAGAGTTCTTGAGAGTGATAGGCAGCTTAGACCCAGAGAGGTGATGAATGCACCATCCCTGGAGACATTCAAGGCCAGGCTGGATGTGGTTCTGGGCAACCTGATCTAGTTGAAGGTGTCCCTGCTCCTTTGAGGGGTGTTGGACTAGATGATCTTTAAAGGTCCCTTCCAGCCCAAACTGTTCTATGATTCTATCCCCATTTTAGGCATGTAAGTGACACTTGAAGGCAGGGAGGTTAAATATACACTTGCTCTACTGAATGTTCCCCAGTGTATTCAACTGAGTGGTATAAGTAACAACTTAATTAGAATCTGTGCCTCACATGGAAGAGAATGTGTAGTTTGCAGCAGTGATGTTTTTATATTGCTAATTCCACATATTCACTCTGGACTAAGAGAGTTATGATTCAACAAAAGATCCGTTCTCTGAATCTGAGCTTGAGTTTCAAAATTGCCCTCATGTTTGTAGTGTTGTACAGTGTTGTATATGCTTTTCCTTGTGCATAGTAATTACTATTTTGAGTGTCATTTGTAATATTTCATGATCTCATATAATAAATTTAATCAACTGAAATTACCTACATATCAGGAAAAATGCAGTAAATTTAGAACTGAACCCAATATTGTTCATTATTCAGACATACAGATTGTACAGCTAGAAAAAAGATTTATTCAGTGATGTGTATTCATGTATTCTCATCAGACGGAGAAAGTAAAAAAGGATGTTTTGACTATATCAACAAAAGAGTCCATCAAGAAAAAAAATACAGTAAGAGGTTACTAGAATTATAGATTTATGTTGCTTATTTAGCTGCAAGTTTGCTAAAAACGTGTCACCCATGATATCATAGAAATGCAAAATTCTCAATAAGCTCATGAAACCTCAAAGGCAGTTGTTATTTCTTCCTATTCTGCATTTCTGAGGCCACATCTGTAGCACTTGTCCAGTTTTTGACTGTTTGGTTCAAAACAACATTACCCGGATTACACAGACAGCTTTGTGGGACTTCCACGTTGGGGGATACACAGAACTAGAGTAGACAACAATCTGACAGTGAATTTGTCCCTGCTTTGAGCTGCCATGGAATCAAATTACTTTCAGAGGTCTCTTTCAGCCTAACTTCTATTATTCTGTAATTTATAGCTTTGCCATTGTTCCTTTTGGGTCAGATGTGCTCTAATGAATATGCACTTGATTTGTACCAATTCAGTGTAGTACTTCTCTCTTAAATGTTAAATATTCATACACTTACTAAGATCAGCCAAGAGAAAATGGACAGTAGTTGTGAGAAGGGAAACTCTAATTAGGTATTTGTAAGGAAAAGACCATGTTGAGGGTGGTCGAACACTGGTACAGGTGGTCCAAAAAGGCTGTGGAATCTCTATTGCTTAAGATGTTTAAAATTATATTGGAACAAGCCTCTGAGTAACCTATTGTAGGCTGGCCATTATTCAAGGGTAGGGAGTTCGACTAGAAGATCTCCAGAGGTCTTTCAACTCTAATTATTCTGTAGTTCCATGATACCGTAAGATACTTCAAAATATCATTCAGTAGGTATCAAAATGACATAGATACTATTGCTGCCAAATGTTTAATTTTATGAATAAGTTATTTCTATAGCAGAAATAATTTTAAAACTGAAATCCAAAACAAAACCAACAAACAACCAACCAAAGGAAAAAACCAACCAAAACCCAAACAAACATGCATTAAAAATAAAACAAAAAAAGTGCTGTTTTTTTCCTTAAATTACTCCATGAGGTCTATGTCTCCAGTGTGCTTCCTGAGAACAGGTTTGAATGAAGCTTCATGCCATGCTACTGCTTTTCAGCATTGTCTTAGCCCTCAAGTGTGACAGGACATCTTGATGATGAGCTGTTATTTTGGGTTTAGCCACAAAAAAAAAATCCCTTTCCTGTTTAAAGAAAGCTTTTATAGGTTTCAAATTTCTCACATACTCTACTTGAGATACCTTTACTGTAAATGCCTTGGCTTTACTATGTAGGAACAAACAACAATCCATACCAATTAAAAAAAAAAATTCCTGTGGCTACAGTTATGCTTTGTTAAATGAACCATTTGACAGTCTGAGCAGTAATCCCATTCTGCACTCTTGTGTTCAATGGAGTGTAAGTATCTTTAGTATGAACCAGCATGGTGTGTCACAGGATGCAGTATCACAGAAATGATACAGAAATGGCTGTGCAATCCTAGAGATCATTTGTTTAGAACGGGGTTGCATCAGCCACTGTTTCCATTCTGTGATCTCCTTTTTCCTTGTAGAAAAATAGATTTCCTTTTTTGCCTTTTCATTGAGGTATATTTTGGGATAAGTTCCCCACAGAGTTAAACAATTTCTAATTAGATTTCTTTAGTGTGTTTAATAAACATTGCACACGTATCTGAGAGGTAGGTTAAGCCTTAAGAGTTGCTAATAGAGGAGAGTTCTGTGGTACAGGCATGGCTGAGGTATTTTCTCTCAATTTTGGCCCCCTCAAGGGGTTTCAACACAAAAATAAACTACTATAAACAGTTAAAAAAAAAGGAAAAAAGAGGGGGGGCAGGGAGAGAGAGAGATGTGACAGCAGGCCAAGGGGTCATTGTTTCAGAAGAGGATTGTGAGGGAGATGCTTAGTGGAAAATCTATCTCACAGGATGTTGACCAGAGAAAATGAACCATATCAAAGTAAGCAATTCTCTGTTGGCTCTCCTCACTCTAACACAGCCTTCCAGCTGGTACTATAAATCTAATTACTGCAGCGCATCCCACCACTACTAGTGCCTAATATATTGAGTATTCTGCTCTTCAGCATTCTCTTACCCCTGAATTGTGATGGGACATCAGAAAGTGAGTTCAGCAAATGGCCAGGAGGATAATCAAAGGGCTGGAGCACCTCTCCTGTGAAGACAGGCTAAAAGAGCTGGGGTTGTTCAGCCTGGAGAAGAGAAGGCTCTGGGGAGACAGTTCCTAAAGGAGCCTGCAAGAGGGGGGCTTTTTACAAGGGTTTGTAGCACACAGGACAAAGGGGAATGGCTTTAACTGAAAGAGGGTTGATTAGACATTAGGAAGAAATTCCTCACTGTGAGGGTGGTGACGCACTGGCACAGGTTGCCCAGAGAAGCTGTGGCTGCCCCATCCTTGGCAGTGTTCAAAACCAGGCTGGGTGGGGCTTTGAGCAACCTGGTCTAGTGGAAGGTGTCCCTACCCATGGCAGGGTGGTTGAAACTGATATTTAACCCTAACCATCCTATGATTCTATGCTACCATTTAATTATATCAGCACCATCACAATATAGATTTCAACATCCTTGCTCCAGAGCTCCACAAAGGAATTATTTCTGAGGTAGTCCTAGCTTTGTTCAAGGGTTATGGTAGACAGTCTTGTCTGTTATCGGGAAATGAATTTTATGTGCTGCAACTTCTTACCAGTGAAGGTGGAAATTAGGACATAATCTCTTTCAAAAGGAGAGAATACTTGAAGTTTCTTTGAATGTTTGTCCCCTTTGCTCTTCATGTTTTGTATTTTCTGGTTGTGGTTCTAGCTGTTATATTACCTTACCCAGTTATACTCTTTGTAACTGCAAATGCAGTCTAGCACCTAGTTACTACTGATGTATTTAGTTGTGGAGAAAGAAAAGACTAGAACGCATGAAGCATGAGTATTGCCTAACTGGATTCTGTATTTAGTGGTCATATAGAAATATATGAATGTAGATATTTTTGACATGCATCAATCATGAACTTGCCAGTATGATACTACACTTATTATGCAGCATCATCATTCTGGTATCCTTATTAAATATAGGAAACAGCAATTTATGGAAAGTTCCTGTTTTGATAAAAATAAATTCATACGGAAACTGGAATGAGATCACATTTGCTGATGCTTCTGTCAGCTGTGCTTTACTGCATATCTGCTTCTGGCACAGCATGGTTTTCACACTTCCTGAGCAAACATGGGATTTCTAGACATGTCAACTGAAATAAAGAAATACTAGTATTTTATTTAGAGCAATAACCAGCAGTTTTGGTCTGAATACTCTAAAATAGTAGTAATAATAATAATAATTAAATGAGGACAAAATAATAAAAATAAGACTGCAAGTTAAATTCCTGTGTTAGTTATCATTTAAAAGATACTCTGTGCCAACATGTTATCATATACCTGAAATACTGCAGTATTCACATGTTCATTTAATAAAAGATACCTATTTAAGGAATAAAAGCTCAAAGATTTCACATACCAAAAAATTACCACAAGGGTGCAAATTGTTGTATGCCAGTTTCTCCTGAGAAGCTACTTGTTACCCTCTCTGTGCTCAATGCCTGTATCTCATTTGTTGGAGTACAATTCAATTGCTCCTGCTGGCATTTACCACTGAATGTCAACCCTTAGGAGCACACCTATAAAACAGTCACTGCACTGTGAGGAAAACAGGATTCTGACATAACTGCTGGATTGATTTTGCATAATCTAAACTCTTGTTAACGGAATACTTACTGCCCTTATCCAAAGTCCTGGGGTTTGGTTTGTATTTTTTTTCCCCTGGTAACTTTGAGTCCCTCTAAAACTAGTGGAAAAGCAGAGTTGTGCTCTAAGGTTTCAAGCTATGCATATTCATGTAACACTGAATACAGTTTTTCAGGCACAGAACTGAAATCTCTTCTGTAATGATTTCTATTATTTTCTTTTTCAATATAATTTCTCTGGGACCATACCATCATAAAAGCACAGTAGAATCAGTTACATTTGGAAGGAATTAAAACAGTGAAGGAAAAGTACTTGATTCATTGTGGAGGAGTTCTGTGATCCTAAAGTTGTATAAATGATAATGTGAAAATCTGGCAGCCTCTTTATTTCTGCCACTGTTCAATATGAGTTTCTCAGTTTGCTTTGGGATTACAGAAGATAAGGAAGGTTTCTCTTTGAAAATGGTATAGCTGCTTCTTGGATGTTAAGATACATGAAAAAAAAATAGTATTTGAACCACCAGAGACTGCACTTAGAGATTAAATTTATGTGGAAAAAAAAAGAAAAAGAAAAAAACAGACTTAATCCTTTTATTATATGAAACAAAACCTCACATTGGTTGAAATATTGAAACATCCTGCTAGAAATTGCTTTGTAAGCATTTTGGGCATTGATGATAAGTTTTGATATATTTATAATCATCATACCCTAAATTAATCTATCATGGACAGTTCAAACTTCAATTTATGGTTTCACTGTAAAAAGAAACATTCAGGAAATATTGAAATAATGAAATATTCACATAAACAGTTACAGAGAACGGTGTATGATAGATTTTTACATTTTATTTTGTAATGTAATTTTTTCAGGCTCAGGATACTTGGACTTGTAGATCACATTATCGGTGTAATAGAAATTACTGTTAGAATGTGAATTTATTTTTTTTAAATAGGTTGCATACCATATCAGTGCCTTTTCCCAAATGTTACAGCTGTCATATCTAGCATTAACTCACACACTGAATGCTGCCTCTGCTGAGTTTGGATCTGGACTATTGGCTGGTTTTGAAGGAAAAAAAAAACAGATTCTGAATTGCAGCAAACCTTTTTAAGACCATATTATGCAAGGTAGGAGACTGATGCTAGTCTTCTCGTTGTAATCCATCTGGCAAGTGACAAATGCATGGGTTATTTTGGACTATCTGGTAGCACAGGCAAAGTTTTCTACTGAGCTGGTGATAGAAGAAAGCCTTTCAGACTGAAATGCTATATGGCCATGCAAAATCAGTAAGCTAAACAACATTCATCATGACAGATGAAGTCAATGTATATTTTTATTGGAGTTGGGCTAGGAGAGGGAAATGAAGATGTTATAGCTAGTCTATTACAGGATTTTTCCTTTTCAAGAAACTTCAATCTTTCTACGTCTTAGCTTAAACTCCCTTCCCTTCAAGACCTGATCTCTCCCAGCCGTTACAGTGGTTCATGTACTAGTGACAAATGATCCATTTAGTAGAGTGTTGTTGTCTTTTGAAAGTGTAGTGCTTCACTAACATGTTGCCATGTGGTCATATAAGATACAAAGGAGAATAAGCATATTTTTTACACTTGTGACATAAAATGCATTTTATTGTTATTTTTATTGCATTTAAATCTTAAATTATTTGTTCAACAACTGTGAATGAGCTATATCTCCATCTTTATGTAAAGCAGTGCAAGCAATTATGAACTTTGCTTTTGTGATCTAATGAGAGGTTTTGTTATTGTATATTTCCTAGTGCTACTTAATTATATGAGTTCAGAATTAATATCACCCATACTGGTCTTTTAATTGGTTTGAACATGAGCATCTATGTTCCTGACAGTGTTTCTATTTAGCAGTTACATTAAAAGTTTGTTTGATGACAGCAATAGAATAATTATATTAAATACAAGTTGAAATGAATGTCTACTTTTTATTACAGAAAAATAATTTATAAAATCTGTCCTGACTGAAATGCAGAGTTACTGCTATATGATAAAAGATTGCAATATAAAGTCATTGAAAGAATCATGCAGATAAGAGTCATTAACGTTATACATTTGCCTAATGAAAATGGAAAGCAAAAATCTCCTAACTGATTCATAATCGTTTGGGTTGAGGGCTCATAATCAGTGATGTGATAAATTAAAAGAACACTGGTTTAATGTTTGAACATGGTGAAAACTTTATGGAGATATGTCTGACACACTGACAAAGTAAAATTCACAGGGTGATATTTACTTCTATTTTGGATGACTTGCATCAGTTCCAAGATGCTTCTATGGAATTATTCATCTGTCAGCAGTTCAAAGAATACAGTAGAGTACTTTATAAACAAGATGTGCATGCCTGGCAAATGGATTGTGTGATGAGAATGTAGTTTCCAAGATTTTTTATTCAGTGACTAGAGCAATTTCATAATCTTGTAGTAGCTGTATTTAGAAAGGAGTGTGGTTTGTCTTTCTCTGTTTAGTGATAGCGTACGGAATCTTAGTGTCTGATTATTTTCTGGCTTACTATTAAACATTCATCTTTGTGTACAGAAGTATATGGCTTGCAACTACTTGTAGAGTAGGTCATACAGAAACAGTACCATAGTCAGGACTGACTATACCATGTACCAAAGATGTACAGTACAAAAGTTTCAAAACAGGATTTTGAGTGTAGACTGTTGCATAACCTCTCAGGTACCTAAATAACTCAACTAGAAATAAAAATTTCTCTAGTCTGAGATTGCTAGTGTTTTGAGGATCAAACTCACATTTCGTTACTTAAAACACATGGTTTAACAAGACTGAAGGGTGCAATGTGTGTCTCTCTTCTCATGTTGGTGCATTATGCATTGCATTGACGGGAAATTCCAAGCTTGCTGCTCTGAGTAGCATGCTTCATAGTTGCATAAAATACAGGGTGAAAAAAGTAGGGTGGGATGTGTTCTGTAAGGATAATTGAGGCTAGTTGTTCCCCCCACCTCTTATCAGTTTCATTTATTACCAAACATAACAGAGACCAGTTTTTATTTCATCAAAAATTCTGTGAATTCATGTCTCAAACTAGTAGTAAGAGATATTTTGAAAACAAATGTTGGTAAGCAGCTATAAAAGCTCTCACTGTTTCTTGAATGTAATAGGCAGTTTACACAGAAGAATGATCTTAAAGCTTCTTTGAAAGGAATGCGGTTATTTGCCTGAACTTAGTAAAGACAGTAATGACAAACATTTTGATGGAAAACATAAACTCTCCTGTTAGTAAAAGTGAGGTGGGTTTTCAACAGAATGTTAGAAACTTGATAAGGTTTGATTGTACAATGTGAGCTGCACTGTACAAAACAACAGAATAGAAATTTATTTTGAATGGATGAGTCACACTACACATAAACTGCTGGGTTTCTTTATACATTTAAGTGGTGTTAATCCTCTGTATTGAAATTAATATCAGTCTTTGAGGTTACAGTATATTTACACAAATATTTTTCATTAAATAGTAATAATTGACAAACTCACATTGACTCCAAATGTTGAAAAAACAGGCAATAACTTCTGGATTCTTTGTTTTTCTTTTTCCCCTCCTCTTTTAGAATTGGGTAGAAAAAGCAGAGAAACAGAAACTGCTGTCAGATACCCTTGACCTTTCAGAGCTATTTCATCCAGACACATTTCTTAATGCTTTACGCCAGGAAACTGCAAGGTGAGGGAAAATAAATCTATTTCTTTGTACTAATGTACTTTTGTTCCCTACATGTGAAGATAGTTATTTCATTTTCAGGACACAGATCCAACAAATTATGTCAATTGCTGTCATTAATCATCTCATTTTTATTACTTGCACTGAAGTAGAATAGCTGTGAGGTACTTTCCTAAATGCTGATTATTTTCTTTACTTTAGATGAAATTAATTTTTTTTCTTCAAAGACATAGTATGATATGGTACACATTGAAATACATTGGTTTTGGTGTTGTATTTCATTTCCTGTTGTTACATGCCTTTATAGCTTACTATATATATATGTTTCCTTTGCAGAGTAATGAGCTGTTCAGTGGACAGCCTTAAATTTACAGCATCATGGAAAGGACGAATACAGGAAGGCAAACTTCAAGTTAAGGTATTTTATCATGATGTTTTAGTAGAAGTTTATAAACATGTTTTATTTGAATAGCCTAAGTCATCTGTCCATAAACTTACTGGAAAACTGAGCTATAAATACATTGGTGTACCTGAGGTACAAGGCTGGTTAATTGTATATGGCTACAAAAATGGTAGTGCAAAAATTCTGCAGGAATTGGAGAAGGAAAGCAGTTATCTTTTCAGCCATCTGTAGTCACAGTGCTTATTTGAAATTTCAGATTTAAACTTATTCTTGCTCCATTCTCTTTAACCAGCTCTTAGATAAAATTTTAAGCTGCAGTTCCATTAGTTAATATCTAACTATTATCCAGAAAGACTTGTGGCATGTAGCAAGAGGAATTGCACATGTAAATCTGCAAGCCTGAGGCCATGTGTTAGCATTTATTGAAACACTGAAAAAAGACTTCTAAGGAAGTTAAACCAAAGTAAGCTATAATGTGACTAGTATTCGATATGGTAAAGCTTCAACAATATTTTAATGGACACTTAGGGCTACAGCTAGCAGCCAGAAAGTCACTACTATTTGCTTAGACAGCAATGTGGAGATGAGTCATTGAATGGTTTAGTTTAGCTTCTTAACATTTCAGGTGGCACTGACACTTTGGCTGAATCCGGATCTCTTTGCACCTGTTTTACACTTAAATTTTGTAGGGAGTTCACAAAGTAAATTTTCAATGCTACATCTTCCAACAGATATGTTGGTCCCATGATAATACTGCACAGCTGAAAGTGCTGTGTTCAGCACACAGCATGGCACTTTTAAGTGAATTCTTACAGAAACACAGCTGAATAATGAATAGCGCTCACCACACTACTGTGTACTGATGTGCAGGTAAGGCAGAGAGACTGCTAGACTAGAAGAGAAAAGCAAGTGCCAGGCCACCTTTTCTAGAAATGCAGGCAGACACAAGTCTGTGGGAGACTGGATTGGCTGCTGACGCTGTCTAAAATTATTAATACAGAATGTGTAAGAATTCATATTCATAAAATATTAATAGATTGTAAAGCTAGAAAAGATAACTGTTATCACCCAACCTGACCTTTATACACTACATTCTTTTGAATTCCTGTTGGAACTAGAGAATATAGTTTATAAGATTATTCAATCTTGGTGTTTAAATAAGAGTAGTGGCTGCCTAGTTCATTTAATGAGAAACAGATGGGGTACTAGAACCTGGAGATAAATAAACCAAGTGACTTATAAGGCCATTTGGTTCCCAGGGATAAATTTGAGATATAATGAACCTCAGAGCCTGAAAATCATATGTTCTGTGGCTCCAGATTCAGCCAGGACTTCTGAGTACATACCAGTGAACCAAAACTGAGTTTCACTCAATGAGAACACTCATTCTAATAGCCTATCAGCTGCAGTTCCTAGAAGCTTAGACTTCTTCTAAGCTGTCTTTGAAAAATGTCAGTCGCTGGTTAGAAATAGCTGCTTGGAAACTAACAAAAAGATAATCAGAGGAAAGGGTTTTATAACAGTCCGGTTAGGTATATTGTAACTTATATATCTTTGTGTAAATTTATGTGGTAGGGTTTTTTAGAATACATTATTAGCAGTCACTGATAACAATGTAGGCAAAAGGTTAATGTGTATTCTCAACTGCATTACGAGAAGTCTAATGTTTCAAGAGGAACTTAAAATAAAAAGGTAATTTTGTTTAAGAATAAATTCTCTGCCACAGGAATAGCAGAAACAGGTGAGTGGTTATTTTTTAAGAAATAGGTAAGAATCCTGTCGAGTTTACTCAGTTGATTTGAATATTATCCTTTCCTCAGGAAAAGCTATATTCAGTGAATCTGTATTTGTAAATATTCACCATTATGTTCACTGCTCCTTTTAATCTTTGATGTACGGAAAGGCTTTGGAATCTTTTGCCATGCTTAATATTTAGATTAGTTTCCATGAGATTTCCTTCGTCATGCTTGTGGAGAATAGGGAAAAATTTTCACATTAGTAAAGCTAAATGCCACATGGACTGTAACTAGGGCATAAAAATGTCAGTGATTCAGAAAAATCATCCCCCTAAAGTGTGTCTTGTTTGATAAGGATCCTCTGGGTTGCACATTAAGATTGGTTCACATGAGCAATATGAATTCTAATACTGGTAAAGTTAATGTATTTGCAGTTTCAAGAATCCAGGCTGAACTTATAAAATGGGGATCTATCTTGCATGGGGACCCCAAGAAAAAAAAAAAAAAGTTAATTTGTTAATCTTTGATAAGCCACTCCATTTTTATGTAAGATAGATCTTAAAATATCAGAAAGTTTGTGATTAAATAACTGGTAGAATTGATAAATGTTTTTTTTTTATTATTATTCATTTGTTGATGCTGCATGTTCCTTCTGCACATAATTGAGACTGAAGGCTTAAAATTAGATCTCTCACATCCCCTACAAGGACCAGATCATGGTACAGGCTGAGGTTTATCAGTCTCAATTTATGCTAGTGGTGCTATTTCACTTTGTATAACTATTTTCACTGAGAGAATTGATTCTATACTCACATGGTAGGGGAACTCTCTTCTGGGACATGGAAGAGCCATGCTCAAGTCCTTGAACCAATGGATATTTAATTATTCTAATATAATATCTGTTTTTGAAGTATTGGAACTATTAGGAATGTGTCTGAGGGTTGAATTTAAACCTAGGATTCACACATACTTTGTATAACTTTCTTAGTCACACTGACAGTGACTGTTTTTTCTTGACTTTTAAGGTTTTGATGGCTTAGAATTTGTTTCTGATACAGAGAAGAAAATCTAATTATGATCTGTGTGATAAAAAGATTTTTCAGTCTTCCTGCACTTTTAAAAAATGGCATCGTGCTTCAGCACTTGTAGACATTTGGAATGATCTTTGTGTGCCAGAAATTTCAAATATATGATCATCTCTAAGTCAGAAGTGTGAAGTGCTAGAATTGTCAATTCCAGCAAAATACAGACTAGACAGAGGAACACTCAAAAGAGTACGCCTTAATTGGGGTAGATTATCAAATCTGATGTTAAATTATCAGTGTTTATTCAGGTGACAGTTTAGATGTATGACATGGAGTATATTTTTCCTAGTAGGATGTGATGAATATTTGATTTAGAATTAATCTGTACAAAATTGCATTTTCTTTAGTATCACTTTCAATTGCTTTAACAAAAGGTACTAAAAATGTATTGCTGTTGCAGTATAATCACATACTGATATGCAAATAAACCTGTTCTATTTGCTTTGTGCACTGATTGTATGTTTATACAAAAGCAGGTAGTCATTCATTTTGGCATTCCATTTTCTGTTGTTGTAGAAAAGAATGAAAGAAAGGAAAAAATATGGTAAGAGACTTCTGGGGTAGTAAGTGCTATGAGCTCGGGTATTGCTTAGTATAAGTAGTAAAAACCACAAATGTATTGCAAGACATCAACACCAAAACTATGCTTTAGGCAGTTGACTGAAAGACTATTATAAGGCATCTGGAAAGGTCTTTTTCACAGAATGCAATATCAATCCTGCAATATCAAGAAATTAATGATGGAGGCCTGTAGAGGTAATGAAGTGACACTGTGACTTCCTTAAGTCTGCTGTAGTTTATATCATTTCATGGGAAATTATGACATTAAATAGTAAGGAAAAATTCATTGCAGAGAATTTGAAATTTTGGAAGCAGAAATGCTTTGGACCATAGTATGAGCACAAATGTATTTTAAAGAAAGATAATCTATAATTTGTAACACTAGGTTTTTGAAGCTAACTTATTACCAGGTTAAAAAATACCAAATACTTTGTTAGAATTCAAATTTAAAAATTTATGGACAACTTCAGTGATTACTGTGACCTGAGCTGCAAAAATACTGTGCATGCTGATTAAAGATACTGTGAAATCCATGTCCTTCATAGTACTTGTAATTGCTCTACACCATAGAAATGAGAACATGGCTATGTGAGCACTCAGCCAAAGAGTATCTGAAAGGACATCGTTCCAGTGGTTTGGGTTTTTTTTGTCTTTTAAAATTGAATCAAAGTAAAAATTTAGGTCTTCATCTTCAAAGGAGTTTCTATGATTGGTTGAAGTTTTCCAGGAGATCCAGTGATGTTATTTTTCATAACTATAATGTAAAAGGATCTGCCAATTCAAAAGAAGAAATGTGTGTGCAGTAGAAAGATTATTCAATAGTTTTCTATAGAAACATCTTTTAGACATGTTCACAATGGCCAGACCTTTGTACACCCTAACAATGAATATTAAAATCTCTTTATCAAACCAGTCTTCCTTCAATGACTTTAACATATTTATCAAACTCACTGCCATTACAAAATTCCCTGCAGAATGCAGGAAGGACAGAAAGAAGGACAGAATTTATGACATTAATCTTTCTAATATTTGTGCAATAGGGATAAATTAGAGCTTTGAAAGCATTCAGTCAGGGTGCAGTGGGATGAAGTGTAGGCCAGGGACTGGGCATATAAGCAAGTAAGGCCCAGATACATAACAGGCGTATAACTATCAATGTTAACAACATAGAGGAGTAGGAATGAGCCTGTGGGAAACCCTCCATATTATCATTAGTAAAACTTTTTCTGCCTTTTAATGTTATTTTCTTCATACCCTTTGCTCTTGCAAGACAGAAGAAGCATTACTGGAATGTGTATAGGCTATCAGTAAAGACTATTGACAGCCAAACTTCTCTTTTACTAGATAAAACCTGCTTTTTTTTTCAAAATCTGTCTGTGTGGAGGGATTTTAAGTCTGCAAAGAAACAGTACAAAATTTCAAATGTTAACACTGCACCTTAAAAGCAACAGACCTGAAAATCTTGGAGAAGATTCAAAGGAAAGATCACAATAAGCTTGACAGGAGAAGGGAGAGGAGTCTCACACATTCATAACAAAGAAAAGACCTTAAAGTTCTGACAAGAGATTGAAGGATAAAAAAAAAAATGTTCTGCAATTCCAAATAGTCTGAAAAATACAGTTAATTTCACTGTGGTCTTCTTATAGTAATTTGTGGGATTCCAATTCAAGTTGTTTTGGTTCAGGTTAACCACATTTCTAGAGACTTTATTGTGAGTCCTAGTCTGTACAGAGCACAGGCAGCTTCAAAGAATGTTGCCACATCTCTGGTCACTGTCTGTCCAAGGTGAAACACAGCATTTTTCTGTAGTTTTTTTTTTTTTTAAATGCAATCTTTTATAACCTCCTTTTCATGTATATGTGCATCATGAACATTGTAAGGAACCTGAGCTCAGTGTTAGAACAGAAATACAACTTTAAAGAAGCAAATCTTTGAAGACTACTCAGTCAAAAAAGAATTAGTTATTAAAAACCTAATCTTAGCTAGTATGCAGTTAGTAAAGTATTAAGAAGAAAGCCCAACACTTGTAAGGAAAGCATTGCTTTTGAAACATGGCGGTAGCCCTCACTGTGTTACTGTTGCAAGTTTTCTTGCCAAATATATAATTTTAGAATACTGTAATTACCTAAGCAGATTATTTTCATTACATCGTGTATTATACCATTCTTAATTGTAGAATCATAGAATAGTTAGGGTTAGAAAGTACCTTAAGATCATCTAGTTCCAACCCCCCTGCCATAAGCAGAGACACCTCACACTAAACCATGCCACCCAAGGCTTCATCCAACCTGGCCTTGAACACTGCCAGGGATGGAGCACTCACAACTTCCCTGGGCAGCCCATTCCAGCGCCTCACCACCCTAACAGCAAAGAATTTCTTCCTTATATCCAATCTAAACCTCCCCTGTTTAAGTTGGAACCCGTTACCCCTTGTTCTGTCACTGCAGTCCCTAATGAAATGCCCCTCCCCAGCATCCCTNCTGCCAGGGATGGAGCACTCACAACTTCCCTGGGCAGCCCATTCCAGCGCCTCACCACCCTAACAGCAAAGAATTTCTTCCTTATATCCAATCTAAACCTCCCCTGTTTAAGTTGGAACCCGTTACCCCTTGTTCTGTCACTGCAGTCCCTAATGAAATGCCCCTCCCCAGCATCCCTATAGGCCCCCTTCAGACACAGGAAGGCTGCTATGAGGTCTCCATGCAGCCTTCTCTTCCCCAGGCTGAACAGCCCCAACT
>NDXB01006232.1:7613-21664 GCA_002631895.1 Agapornis roseicollis | reverse complement strand
ACCGATCCCTGAGGGACACCACTCGTCACTGGTTTCCAGCCAGACACTGAGCCATTGACCACATCTGTTTGCATGCAGCCATCCAACCAGTTCTTTATCCACTGAGTGGGTCACCTATCAAATTGATGTCTCTCCAATTTAGAGACAAGGATGAAGGAAGTGCAGCAGGAGGGCCAGGAGACCTCCTTGGATGGATAAGGAGCTGCTGAGAAAAATTTGAAGGAAGAAAGAGGCTTATAAAAGGTGGAAGCATGGGNTAAGGAGCTGCTGAGAAAAATTTGAAGGAAGAAAGAGGCTTATAAAAGGTGGAAGCATGGGCAGGCGGCCTGGGATGAATACAGGGATGTTGTCCGGGAAGCTAGGGAACACATAAGGAAAGCTAAGGCCCAGTTAGAATTAAACTTAGCTAGGGATGTTAAGGATAACAAGAAGGGATTCTACAGTTATATTGCAAATAAAAGACGGAACAGGAACAACTTAGGCCCCCTCCAGAAGCTATCGGGTGAACTGGCTACGCAGGATTTGGAGAAGGCTGAGGTTCTGAATGAACTCTTTGCCTTGGTCTTCAATGGGAAAGGCTCTGACTGCACCACCCAAGTCTTGAAAGTCAGATGCAGCGACTGTGAGAATGAAGACCTTGGGCCCACTGTAGGAGAAGATCTGGTTCAAGACCATCTTAAGAACCTGAACATGCACAAGTCCATGGGACCTGATGAAATCCATCCACAGGTCCTGAAGGAGCTGGCGAGTGAAGTTGCTAAACCACTGTCCATCATATTTGAGAGATCATGGCTATCAGGTGAAGTTCCCAAAGACTGGAAAAGGGAAAATATAACCCCCATTTTCAAGAAAGGGAAAACAGATGAGCCGGGGAACTTCAGACCAGTCAGTCTCACCTCTGTGCCTGGCAAAATCTTGGAGCAGATTCTCCTGGAAGGCATGCTAAGGCACATGAAAAACAATGAGGTGCTTGGTGGCAGCCAGCATGGCTTGACTAGGAGAAATCCTGCCTGACCAATTTGGTGGCCTTCTACAATGGGGCTATGGAACTGATGGACAGGGGTAGAGCAGTTGATGTCATCTACCTGGACTTGTGCAAAGTGTTCAACACTGTTCCACATGACGTCCTTGTCTCTAAATTGGAGAGACATCAATTTGATAGGTGGGGCACTCGGTGGATAAAGAAATGGCTGGATGGCTGCATGCAAAGAGTTGTGGTCAATGGCTTAGTGTCAGGCTGGAAGCCAGTGATGAGTAGTGTCCCTCAGGGATCGGTGTTAGAACCGGTCCTGTTTAACATCTTTGTCGCAGACATGGACAGTGGGATTGAGTACACCCTCAGCAAGTTTGCCGATGACACCAGGCTGTGTGGTTCAGTGGATACACTAGAGGGAAGGAATGCCATCCAGAGGGACCTCGACACGCTTGTGAGGTGGGCTGATGCCAACCTCACGAAGTTCAACCATGCCAAGTGCAAGGTCCTACACCTGGGTTGGAGCAATCCCAGGCACAGCTACAGGTTAGACAGAGAAGAGATTGAGAGCAGCCGTGTGGGGAAGGACTTGGGGGTGGTGGTCAATGAGAAAATGAATGTGAACCGACAGTGTGCGCTTGCAGCCCAGAAAGCTGACCGTATCCTGGGCTGCATCAAAAGAAGCATGACCAGCAGGTCAAAGGAGGTGATCCTGCCCTTCTACTCTGCTCTTGTGAGACCTCACCTGGAGTATTGTGTGCAGTTCTGGTGTCCTCAACATAAAAAGGACATGGAGCTGTTGAAACAAGTCCAGAGGAGGTCCACGAGCATGATTGGGGACTGGAGCATCTCCTGTATGAAGACAGGCTGAGAGAGTTGGGGCTGTTCAGCCTGGGGAAGAGAAGGCTGTGTGGAGACCTCCTAGCAGCTTTCCAGTATCTGAAGGGGGCCCATAGGGATGCTACGGAGGGACTCTTCATTAGGGACTGTAGTGATAGGACAAGGGGTAACAGGTTCAAACTTAAACAGGAGAGGTTTAGATTGGATCTAAGGAAGAAATTTTTTCCTGTTAGGGTGGTGAGATGCTGGAATGGGTTAGCCAGGGAGGTTGTGAGTGCTCCATCGCTGGCAGTGTTCAAGGCCAGATCGGATGAAGCATTGGGTGGTATGGTTTAGTGTGAGGTTTCCCTGCTTGTGGCAGGGGGGTTGGAACTAGATGATCTTAACTTCCCTTCCAACCCTAACTATTCTATGATTCTATGTCGTGTGGGACAGTGTCGAATGTTTTGCAGAAGTCCAGGTAGATGACATCAACTGCTTTACCCCTGTCCATCATTTCTGCATCCCCATCATAGAAGGCCACCAAATTGGTCAGGCAGGATTTCCCCTTAGTGAAGCCATGCTGGCTGCCACCAAGCACCTTGTTGTTTCTCATGTGCTTTAGCATGCCTTCCAGTATTGTTAATGTTTCCTTAAATCTGCATGAATTTAATATGAAAGCAAGTGGTTGTTCTTATCGGTTGTGGTGTTCTAAAATAATCAGTATAGCTTTTGCAGATAGAGCTATGGTGGTCTTTTCCTTATTTTTTAACAAACAGACTTTATATGTCTATTGGTTGCAACTCCAGTTTTCTATCCACTTAGTCACTATGGGCAAGATTAGGAAAATAGTCACTACATACTTGGTAAAACAGGAAAGTAAAGAGTGTTGTCCTTATCATTGTACTGAGTACAAGTCACAGAGGATTATGGATAATTTCTTGTCCTAAATCTGAGCCTAACATTGGCCAATAAAGCTTATCTTTATACCACTAGATTGGAAACACCTCAGTTTACAGCACTGTGCTAGAAACCCGCAATGCATATCCTTCTTTCTGCATGAGCTAAACATTTTCCTTCAATGAGAAATTGGTGAGTATAATTTGTCCTACCAAACTCTACACTTCAGATTGCTATAGAGGCAGGTGCAGGTTTTGGCATGGCCCAGCCCAGCAGCGTGCCTTCTAGCCCTTCTGCATTGAGAGTCTAGGCACCATCAGCAGCCAGAAGAGGCTTCAATTTTGTGCTGTAGGTAGAAGACAAACCCTTACTTGATGTTTGTGTGTGGCACATGAACTCATCACCTGCAGGATGTTTGTAGTGCAGTCAAACAGGGGCCTGAAGGTATACCCTGTCTGTCAAAGCCTAAAGAAAACTATAATGGTCTTGTGTCATTGTTTGCTTCCACTGAAATGCAAAATGATGAGACCACTGCAACTGTTGTTCACAGGAGGTACAGCATGTCATATATTCTCAGGATATAATGAAATAAGAATGGTGATCTACATATATAAATCATGTTGTGTAGGCGGAGATCAACCGAAGTCAAGACAGCACCCAATATGAGTTAAAAGTCTTGCTTGCTTTATTGCCCAAACCTCTCATACTTATACCCCACACACTAGTTCATGTGCTAGTAATGCTGCTTTCATTGGCTATAAGTGCTTGTCCACGTGCCTATTCTAACATAGCAATTGGCTAAGCTGGAATGTCCATGTGTATCTCTGCATCAGCAGGGCTCGGTACTTGCAGTAAGCAGGTTTCTATTCTAATGTCCTGTTGTAGTTCTTCCTCCCTTGCTAGCTGCATCTTTATCTTGCAGCCAAGGTCAGTTCGTTAATTTATACAGCCAGCTCCATGCCTGGGATGTGCAGTCCTTCTGGAGTTAATTGGATAACTCCACATACCATCCATGTCCGCGCTCAGCCAGCTATTCTTCTACAAGGTTGGGCTGTAGCATCTACCTAAATTTTGTTATATTATTTCTGCCAAGGTACATGCTTTGCTCAGTAAGCACAGTCATTGTTAAATTGTAAACAATGTAATTTCATGGTAATTGTGATTCCATTCCAATGTAGTTACTAAAAACAGTGATACTAAGGAGTTTCTCTGGCAAACAAAACTACCTCTGTCTGGATGACTTTTTGCAAATTTATGACATTCATGTGATAAAACATAAAAACCCCTCGAAATAGTGGGTTGTTCATCTAAAATGAAATTGGAATCAGTAATTCAGTCAAACATAGCAGAAAATGAACAAAAAAAATCTTTGCAAACTAAAAGCAATCCAGTTAAATTCAACAATCATTCTATGTGATTTAGTTTGGCAATCTTAATTGCAATACATTAGTCTTAACTTTGGTTTCTTACTCTATTGTGCTACCCAAGATGCCTCACACAGTTAAGAATGCCACAGTGATTAAGCAAATGTAAAACGTCCTAGATGCATAGAGGACACTGCTGACATAAACTGTTAATAATGAAAATATGGACCAAAAAATTAAACACACTGATGTAGTATCTGTCTGAAAGCATATCGATTCTCCAGTACATTAATCCTTTACACTGAAGAATTATTGTCAAAGAATGAGTTACAGAACAAAATACAAGATGTATTTTTCACTGTTCTCATTTACAATATTTTTTAAAAGTGGTTAAAGTATTTTTGATGAAGTATATTTTAATTTAACTCACTTAAGTCCACAGAATGGGCATCTTTCTCAGAGAACATTATATAGCAATAGATTACAGTGTTATTTGATATAGAGAATGTAACAAAATAATTAGATACATGTATACCTAGATCTCTAAATACATATACATAAAAGATTGAAAGACTATAAAGCCTCACCTAATTATAAAGAATTGTTAAAATGTTATAGGCAAAGAACTTCTGTAGATAATGAAGAACTTGTCTAGAAAAGGAATATGCACATAAATTAAGTTATAAATTGGCATAAGGAGAAAAACATAGAGAAAGGCTATTTATGTCATCTGAGTTTATGTTTTTTTCAGATTAGTGGTTTTTCCTCCTTACTAAATTAACTTAAAATAAGACTAATTGCATGAATTGGCTTGAGTGGACTGCCTTTTGCAAAGATTTGATGAAAACTGCTAATATTCACACCTTACATCATTACCATATTCTTGTGAGAGAAAAAAATATCCCATGCTGAATTTGGATTGGGAATTATGTTTAACAAAAACAATGTGAGTGCTAATTTTGCAGAAGAAATAGTCATTAGCTTAATAAAAGTGGTCATGCTGACTTTGTGATATGTTAAAAATTCCCTTGAGAATTCTGGAGGTCCAAGTGGTGTTCTTACTGCATTCCAGAGATCCTTCCTGATGATAAGACTGTCCAAAGATACTTCTACCTCCTCTCAATATGGCTCAGACAGCTAAAATAGGAAGATTCTCTAACATCTTTTTCATACTTTGGAAAAGCTGGATGCTTGTTGGAGGATCCCAGTACTCTTGTTTATAAATTTCTCCATGAAACCATTTGGGAAACAATTTCTTGCAATTCAATTACTCTTGAAGTCTCTCTTAAAAGTTATAACCCCCCCCCCCCAAAAAAAAAAACAAACAAAAAAAAAAAAACAACAAAACATTAAAAGAAGGAAAAAGAACTGGAAATAAACCATTTNTATAAATTTCTCCATGAAACCATTTGGGAAACAATTTCTTGCAATTCAATTACTCTTGAAGTCTCTCTTAAAAGTTATAACCCCCCCCCCCCAAAAAAAAAACCAAACAACAAAACAAAAACAACAAAACATTAAAAGAAGGAAAAAGCACTGGAAAAATATTAAAGCATTTTGCTTTATCTACTTTTGTGGGATAAAATTGGAAAAACTTTTTCCTTCTATTTTCCATTTCCATTGGACCTGCAATTGACTTACAGACTTCTACATTCAGGCATATTTTGCATCTGTGTTTTCTCATGATCAGGAGCCTTTCCCTTGTAGAACACAGAGCTTTTGAACAATTTTTATGTCTTGTCAGATACCAATACTTTCGTTGAAATCTGTTTTATTCTCTATGTTGTTCAGATATTTTAACTGAGCAGGGTGGGGGGGTGCTTCTGTGAGTCGACTGAACTCAGTTTATTAACCTGGTGGCAGCACAAGGGAAGGAGTTGGACTTGTCACAGCAGGCGTTGGTAGGTTTGCTTACTCTGCAACATCAGCCTGAGCAGTCCAGTGAACTGGAAAAGGAAAACACCTCTTTTGGTTAGGTTCTGTAGTTGACTGAATCACACACAAAGGAGAGTGTAAGAGCCTTTCCCCACTTCAGTGACCAAGGTTGAGATTTCATGAAAGAGGCAACAGAGAGCCCTGAGGGAAAATTGTACATACAGGTTTTTCAGACTTCATGCCCAATGTCCTCAGATATTGGCATTTCCTGAAATTTCTTCTGTAAGTCTCCCTTTCCCTGTTGTAGGTTTTCCTTATTGAAAAGACCTACACAGCCTTTTAACCTGTGGAACATTACAGTCCTCAGTAAGCTACTGTACCGTAAGGATAAGTCAAAATAGTAATTTGCTGTCTCTTACAGTTTGCTGTAAGACACAGCCTCAAATTATGCAGAAATAAAGGTATTGATTCTATAAAATCGGTACAGTAGTACTAAATATAAGGTTATGATATATATTAATTAACTTGGGCTGCAGAAAATTAAAGGAGATGGAATTTTCCAGTATTTTTTTTTTTTTAACTAGATTTTAGCTGTAAATGAGAACAGCAGTGCTGATATTGGTGTATCTATTTAATAGATTTAAGTCCATTAGGTCAAATAATGATATCAGTTCAGTATTTAATAATGAGTTAACGATAGTTATAACATTTTCTGGAAAGTAGGATTATAGTTTTTTGCTGTTCTTTTTATGAACATAAACAATCGTTATAGTTTAGTATACTTTAAATATATGATAGTGATTAAGTATATGATAGTGAATAAATATATGATAGTTGTACAATTAATCAGAGTTTCTGTTTGGAGTACCTAGAAGGAAAAGAAGATTATCTAGAAAATATTTTTTACCTGCAAAATATCATTAAGTACAGTTATCTTAATGGCTTTCAAAAATAATTAGTGTAGACAGAGTTATAATGCTAATCACATGTCCACACTATAACGACCAGCTCAAAACTAAAGGCCTTTTTGGACAGAAGTTTGGAAGAATATGGCATACCATTGTAGTATTTCTGATGCTGAAAAACACCCTCCTCCATTATATAAGGTGAAATTTGTTCAGAATAAAAGCAAAATAGGAACATTTGCAGTTTCAATTTAGCTTGGAGTCTTTGTTCATTCAGTTTTCTAATCTTTCTGTTCCAACTGAAGTTTCAGTGCTTGGAATTTTGTATCATTTCAGAATTGAATTGAAATACAAAACCAATTGGAATTGTCTAGTGGAATATTGTCATGGCTGATTAAAATATTATATGATGAATATAACAGTTCTGATATTGAATAACAGACGAATTCTGATATTGAATAACAGACAAATAACAGTTCTGATATTGCTCCATTCAAGAGCAATCAAATACAACTCATATAAGTTCAAAGTGAGAGAATTCAGTTGGCTGAATGTGTGGATGTCTACCTCTACAGTGAATAAGCCACTGCAGGCTCTGTGCTCATTGCTCATAGCACAGTCTTCTCTACATTTATTAATGCTCTCCATTTAATTGAATGCCCACATTTCGCTTCTCACTGCAAGGATTGCTATCTGGTTTCTAAACGTCCAGATCTCTCCAGTGCCTAAGAGCCTCTGCTCTTAGGATTAATGGTTAATTGCAGCCAGGTGCTTTGGTTCCCCTTTAATGGTAGTTCATTTCTGTAATAACCTTAACTGCAAAGTCAAAGAGAAGGTGACTAATTTCAGGCTTAAATTACTTCAACTTCTAAATGAGGAGGTTCTAGACTGCTTTTGATGATGTGCTTTGTAGCAGTTGTTTGTTTACTGTTTTTGTGATTTAATAATTCCTGACATGAAATATTTTTCTTAGCATTAGCTCATCTTGGATTCTCCACATACTGAGCTAAATTAAATGAATTAGATAAGTAAATTAATTCAATTCATACAGTTTTTGTTTCTCATGTTTGGAGGAACAGTAATGTAGTTTTTCTGTGGCTATTCAGAAATATTTATAGTTTTTACAAAAGGAGTAACTATGAATTGCTTAAGAGGATCTACTCTTAGTTGCTAGCTGTCTTTTACATATGACATTTTGCCCATATTTTAGTGGTTCATCCAGCAGTACATATGCACCTGTACTGCATAACATAACTATATTCTTTCTTAGCTGAAGAAGCTGAGAAAATGACGTGTCTGAGTAGTGAGGAAAGTGAACTCTGAAAACCCAACTGGTCTTTACTAAGAGGCAATCTGGCTCAGACACTGGATGTGTTCTATGAGCATAAACCATCTGTATTTTCAAATGTGGTTGTTGATATGGTACATGAAAACAAGCAGATTGTGATTTGAAAAAAACCCACAGTCATAAAATATCTCAGTTTCTCTGGTGGTGCTAAGAGAAAAAGGTGCTCTACTAGTTGCACCTTCTTTACAGTCTTGAGTCTCACAAGACCATAGCAAATTGGGTAGCAAAACTTTTTAGCCTTATTCTTTATTATGGAAATGATAAACATATTTGCATTTTTTTGATGGAATGATAATGATGCCTACATTGAGAATGGGTATTATTGACCAGATTGCTTTTCATTTTATGGTGGTGTCACAACTCACTCCGGTTTGGACAGTTCACTTTTAATACCCTGAACCAGGTTCATCAGTGGGGCTCATTCATTAGAGCAAACATAGTTCCTTACTAGGTTTTAATAGATATTGGGAATTAATCAAGAAATCTCCAGCCCAGCTCAGTAAACAGCACCCTTCTAATAACAGCACCTAGTTATTTGTATTACTAGGTCAGACCAAATTATCATAATGGATCTTCTGGAAGATATCCAGAGCCTGATCCTACTGGCAGAAAATAAGGTATTTGTGATGGTATGCCCCAACACATAACTTGTCAGAGCTCCATGGATGAATATGAAGAACTGATCTACCATGGATGAACAGAAGTAGAGCCAACAGTTTGATATAATTACATATGGGTTACTATTCTGTGATTATAGAATGTCTCTCACACATCAGATAGCATTAGCTAATATTTTTTAATGATTTCAATTTACCTCAATTCAATACAGGCTGAGTGATAATGGAAAAAATCATCCCCCATGGTGTGGTAGGTCCAGATATTCAGGAGTAGAGTCATATTCATCACTTAAAAAGTTACATTGATCTCAGAAGGACCTTATTATTCCTCCATTTTTCTCCTGAGGGCTGCTGTCCTATAACATCCCAAATAATATTTTGGTTTTATTTTCATGAGAAATAAAACCCAATTTGCTTTCTGAAATATCAGGCAGAAGCTTGCAAATATTCTAATACCTTTTTTATTTACAGATGCTGTAGGTAATAGGTACTTCAGGTTTACTAAAGTGCATGATTGCTTTTTAAACTGAGCATTACTTCATAATAATGCATTGTAAATAAATTGTTGTACTGTAAAACATCATCACTCTTTCACAAGCCTCTAAAGTCCTTAAAAGCACTCACTCTTATTTGGCTTTTAAAAACTTGCTATTAATATTTACATTTGTGACTGTGCACAAATACATAAAATCATCATAAAAGCTAGAGGTTTAAGTGCCTGCCCTCCCATTCACAAGGTCAGAAAGAACTTTTAGATCTGTCTCAGAGGATTTCTTGCTATTACTAATATAAAACTAGGATTTTAAAATGAAAGAGAAGCAAATTTAATAATAATAATAAAAAAAACTTGCAAGGGACAGAGCTCAGCTTGATGGCTCCAGAGAGTGGAAGGAGATTATGTTAAAGCATAAATGGAGTTTTAACATTTTTAAATCCAGAAGGTCTAATCTAATCCTTTTCAATCCAATTTTTTTAATGCAGCCTAGACATCAGATTAAAGCTTGCACTTTTTTAGGCCATTACAAACAGAATCAGCATCTGTGCTTCCTTTCTAATATTCAACATTTCAAAAGGGATTTTATATGAATCAGAAGTACAATTATGAAAAATAAACAAAGGAAAAGCTATAAAATTCTGGTAAATAAAACAACTAAAAAAACCACTAAAAACAAGAAGAAAAAAAAAGAAGTAGGAAAGCACAGTATTCCTCAGCTGACATAATACTATAAATGTAATGGTTATACAATTAGACACAAAGAGCTTTTTGGTGCAATAATTCCCTTTTAATTTTTTTTTTTATGTAATTTTATGCTATAGTTCTATAAAATCAATAATCTGAATTTTATCTGCTCAGTTTTTTAAGACTAGTGCAATATGTTTATCTGGTAGAAAACCTTGCTTTCTTTCCATTGTTTTTCTGTTTTAGAGATGCTGCAGCATTATTGTATATTTTGAATTTCAAGGGAATCTTATGTCCTTGGAAAGTGCAAAATAATATACCTTAGACTACCGTGTCCTATAGTAAATGTAACATCTATTCTGCCAATACAAAATTTTCAAGCTCTTGCTTGTCTGTGGCACTGGTCACATGGTGAAATACTCGTTGCTGATGTAATAAGTCTGTCTTGTTAAGACATCCTTCTTTTAACAGATTTGTTTCTGCAGAGCAAATCTGTAATATCCTATGAGAATCTTTCTGTTAGATTAGCAAATTATTAGGTGTTGAGGTAAAAATGTTAAAACATTGATAGAAAGGTGACCACGATGTACTTTTTAGAATATAATTCTCAAAACACTCAGGCCTAGCTTTGCTCCTAACAAAGTCAATAACAAAGGTCACAGTAGGATTGTCTGTAACAGGAAGTAAATTAAGTTAGCAGTGAATATTCCAAAAATCCTGCCTGTAAATGCCAGAGTTTTCCTACTGTTTTGAAATTTGTAGGTTCCCTCAAAAATTTGTAGTGTAAGGTAGAAATCTTCAGAAATTTTATGCATGTAAATGTGAATTTGTTTTTCTTATACTTCTTTGTTAGATCTTCTGGGCATAAACTTGGGGCTTCTACAGTTCAGTGAATTGGAGTCCACTAGAATCAAGCAGAAAACCTCAAGTTTTTTGCTGTCTTTATGGTAAAATTTTTATTTTATTGACAGTGTCTCAGTCTAGATTTATTTAAAGCAGCTTTAGTGAGCTTTTGTGGATAGAATCAGAGTGTTTCATCTGAATTAGTGGTTATTCAAAAAGAATGGGCACTGACGTAAGCTTGAAGTGTAGATAAAGAGGTACGAATAGCATATTGTGAAGGGCTGGAGTTGTCTAAACATACACGTAAGTAGCTTTAAGTCTGAATATTGTTGACTAAAAATAGTAATAAGCACAGTTTGGCATATTGTAAAGCATTTTCTTGTACAAAGACAATAAATTTGGACTGCTTAGAATAGCATGTTGGACTCAAGAATTCTTTTTATGTCTAAATTTAAGATAATTATGAATTATTAAAACACATTATGAGTCACTACAAAATCTTACCTCTAAAGACAGCATGAAATTAACCTTCAGTGTCTAATTCTGAAGCCAGTAAGACTGTCTGATGGCTACCCAAAGGACTGCCTAATTCAGGATCCATTTATCTTTTCTGCCTTTTGTATAACACCCTGTAATTAATCAGGTTCAGGATCAAATAAACAGTACACAAGACAAAAGAAGTGCTGAGCAGTGTTTAGAAGTGCATATGCAGCAATTGATCAGGATATACCATGTTCTTTTGGAGGTATTGTTTTCATGGATACTACCAAGTGAGATAAAAGAAAGGCTGGGGGAGAAAATAATAGAGGCACTGAAATATGCGGTACCTAAACCTCAAGAGAAGCCAAATTCTTGCAAGGATTTTAGCAAAAGTCCTTTTACAGTCTCATCTGTCTTTTATTTTCTCCCCATCAATATGCTTTCCACAAACTTCCTGATTATTTTGAGATAAAGTTAAAAAGAAGATGCACTTAAACATACAGCTCGTGACTGTAGTACAGAGGTTGGGCTGCATGTGATTGGCAACAGCCATACAGTAATAAGAGTGAAGAACAGAGAAAATCCTCTCCCATTTCTTCTGTATAGTCTAAACAGCAGAGCACACATATTGTTAGAAAGGACTGGTTTATTTTTGGCATGGTTTTGCATGAGCTATTCATGTAATAGTCTAGTGCAGATGAGACAAAGATAAAAGGTATAAAAAGAAAAGCAAGTTCAAAAACTCTAATGCCATGTTTAGACCTTTCTCTGCAGGGACTTCAAGACAGTACTTCAGAGTAGCAGAGGTACTTTATAGTTTGACAGCAGGTGTCCTTCATGTTTTTCCTGTGCCTAAACTTTCCCCACAGCACCAGTTTTGCTCTCTGGGCAAATAGCTAAAACCTGCCAGATGCAGTTTTCCAAGTGCACACCAAAACCAATATATGTATTTTTCTGACTTTTTCTCTTAGCTTTGTGTTAGGTGCTGATTTCAATGGTTTTATTATGTGTTAAATACATAGTGAATAGAGCTTGGGTAATTCTTTACCTGAAGTATTTTAGTAGGAGCTGCAAAACGCAAACTCATTCCTGTGAAGAATCTGAACTCATGTCAAGTTAGTTGAGTCTTTTCAACCAAGAAAAAAACTTGGAAAGAAAAATAACAAGCTTCCCTTCCCTTCCCCTCAGCATCACTAGAATTGCAGCAGCCTAAAAGCAGTTATAGCGGGTGGAGCAGAATATCATCTATTTGGCAAGCTCTGAATGCACTCATCTAAGGTGGGGGAGCTGAGAAAGCTTCCTGTATCTCAGTCCAGATGTTTTTACATTGGTGATGTTAAAACTCCTTTCTGGAATGAGTCTCTGTGCACCACAACCTGCTTTAACTGGAAGAAGACCTGGGTAAACAACAGAAGGAGACTTTAATGCATTTGAATTGGCCCTCTGGTTGGCGGAATCAAAGGAGCAGGAGTCTGAACTGTACCTGGCAATATAAATACATCCTATAGTTTAGACACAGTTCTTAAATAGGAGGATGCTGTAATGTTATCATAACATACAGACCATAACGCTAACAGCTATTGCTACTGAAGGTTCTTAAAAGTGAGCTAAAATCCAG
Organism: Agapornis roseicollis; assembly: GCA_002631895.1. Lineage (NCBI taxonomy): Eukaryota > Metazoa > Chordata > Aves > Psittaciformes > Psittacidae > Agapornis > Agapornis roseicollis. The sequence continues at coordinate 8,742 of NDXB01006232.1, read as the reverse complement.
TTCTAGTTTATGTGCTGGAGTTTTTTCTAGCACAAGTTTAAAATCAGTATGCATAAACTCTAAAATATTTCAGTTCGTAGGTGGGAAAAGACAGTGATGAAAAACTATAAGAAAAAGAGTGGATGTACTTAAAGGTGCAGCAATTTAGATCATACGTCTAAATTATTAAAAATAAAATTCAGTTAATGTTTGGAGGACTCCCCGATATTGGTGGGTGCCTGTGTATTGGAAGTGCCTGGGAGAGAAGGCAAGATCTAGATGTATTTAGACCTTTTTGACAGGTCTAACAAAGACCAGTTATGTATGTGTTCTAAACTACATTATACAGAGACACAGCAGCCTCTGAGTTAGGGGAGTGTAAACTCTCAAAGTTGATGGCTTGTTTATATCTACATTTCCCTCATTTCATGTGAATAAAAGATTGCACAGAATACTGGGCAACAGTGGATCGATTTTCATTTTACATAATGACTCTTTCTTTTTAAGCTGGCATTTCCACTTCCAAAATTGTACTCTAGACCACACTCTAAATCTGGGGAAATAAATAGAACTCGTTGATTTGAAGTAAGCATGGCATTTCAGTCCAAATCTTCCTCTGAGCAGTGACCATTTTATCTGTTTGCACATCTGGACTCACAAGATCTAAAGTGTGTTATGACTGTGATCTACCCAGATAGCTATTCTTTAATGAACAAGCTTTTCTCATATACTAGCAACTACTGACATTGGAACTGGAGCAATTACAGTCTGGATTATCCATTTGCTCATTCCTTTTAAGGGGAACACATGATCCTTCTGGCTGCATTGTCCTTTACTGTACACACCATCTAAGAATGTCTCCTTTTTAGGCCATGGGTTATGGGGCATAAGCAGGAGTGGCAACCAAGTTTTTTCTATTAAAATGGGATATTAAAACTTCATTCTAGCCTAAAAAAGGCTGAAACATTTCTGATTGCTTCTGCTTTTGCATACTAGTGTAGTCAAAGTCATAATATAACCCTAAACAATTAAATAATTAATTAAAGTCAAACTTCACTGATGGATACAAAAAGAAAGAGAAAGTTTCTATATTTCCACTTTGTGGTAGCATTTTTTTTCCCCCTGCTTCTGACTTTCTGTTTGGTGTTTC
>NDXB01006231.1:655007-675091 GCA_002631895.1 Agapornis roseicollis | reverse complement strand
CCCCAGAGAGTTTGCTCATGAGGAGTAATTGGTTTTCATATAATATTTTATTGCCATCTGACTTATGCAATTCCTGATGGTTGGCATGGGCAAAGTACCGAGAAGTACATGCACCTTCTAACAGGCTGAGCCTCTCCCAGCGGAGTGAGCGGCCCCTTTTCAGTTCATTTTGTATATTGAGGTCCAGGTGCTAGAAGTTTTCTTCTAACAGGTTTTCTTTCTTCTTTCCCTTTAAGTCTTGTAAATAGGCTCCTCTGCTTCTTGGGTAATTACAGTTATTTTTGGAACTGTGAATTCTCATTAGGCAGAGAGCATTCATTGCAAAAAGCATAAATGCAGGTGGAGATGTTCCTGCACTATGGAGAATGTTGCATGCAGAGCTGTGCTGTGCCCCGTGGTGCATGTTAAGCTAACCAAGGTTGTCCCATGCCCATCCATATGGGACATGGGGCTCGTCTGTGCAGTGACAAAGCCTTGGGTACCTGAAAAAAGAGCCGTGCTGTTGATTTCTATGAGCTCTGCTTCAAGGAATATCAGTTATAAAGTGCAAGGAACAAGGAGTGGCCAAGGGGATGTTCAAGGCCAGGTTGGATGAAGCCTTGGGTGGCTTAGTGTGAGGTGTCCCTGCTTATGGCAGGGGGTTGGAACAGGATGATTTTAAGGTCCTTTCCAACCCTAACTATTCTATGATTCTATGACTGATACGTGTCCATCATCATATCTTACATTCTTCTGGTGACAAGGGACCAGAGTTATCAAGGAAACAAGTACCAGTGAGGGTCAGCGTATCTCCAGAACTTGAGGGCTTGAAAAGGAGAAATGGCCCTTCCAAGTAACTTTGGATCTTTCCAAAGCATTGGAATCCCCTCAATAGCCTGTTCTTCCCTCCCAGCCTCACTATAGAAACAGATTTACTTTGGTCCTGCTTTTGTACAGAGATATCCCTCCATAATCTCTTGTCTCCATTTTTCATGGCTTTTAAAAAGTGAATTTGACAGGGGGAAACGCAGCTGTTGTGATAGCTCTGCAGACTGCACTCTTACAAGAAAAAAACCCTTATTGTCATTAGAGAAGAGCTGAGGGAGCACTGTTTGGATTGAGTTGGATCAGTCTGGGTGATAGGATTCAGCACTCAGGGCTGAATTAGGGCTGAGCCTCTTTTTTGCAGGCATACAGTCCCAAGAGCTGTTCCCCTGAGGATTTAGCTATGGATACCAGACACCTTATCAGGATTGCTATAGCCTCCCGAGAGCTGCATTTTTAGCTGAAGCTTTCAAAGAAGTGCTTTTGAGATAGCTTCTGTATTTGAGCTTTTTCCAGAAAATCATGGAAAAATTTAGGTTGGAAGAGACCTCTGGAGGTCACCTGGTCCAGCCTCCTGGTCCAAGCAAGATCAACTTCAAGGTTAGATTGAGTTACTCAGGACTTTGCCCAGTCGTGTTCCGAATATCTCCAATGATGGAGACTGCACAGACTCTCTGGGCAATGCAAACCCCATCATGATTTTTTTCCTATATACTGTCTGAATTGTCCTTGCTGCAACTTATGGCTATTGCCTCTCATCTCCTTACTGTGCATCTCTGAGAGGAGACAGGCGCTGTTTTTCTATGTAGATTTTAGGAAACTGAATTTAAACACCCCTTGAATGTTAAAAACCTTTGGTTCTCTCAGCCCATGCTGGTGTGTTGTGTGTCCTGGCTCCCTGGTGTCTCCGTGCCCCAGTGCTGCAGTCTCATCTGTCTGTCTGTCTCTTCTCTGTCCTGGGGAACCCCAAACTACACCCAGTACCCCAGAACCAGCCTCACAAGTACTGAGGAGAGTGGGATAATCCCTTCTTTTAGCTGGCTATGTTCTTGCTAATAGAGCCCAACAAGGTTAGTCTGTATTGCTGCAAGGGCTCACAGCTAATTTATGTTTAACCTGGTATCCATCAGGATGCCAAATCCTCTTCCACAGAGCTGTCATGTAGCCAAGCTGAAACAACTGCTGAAATAACTCTTTACCAGTGTTAGACTGGTCATGCAAACGCTGTGATGGGATTCTGGATTCAAGGCTGCATGGCCAATAGATCTTGGAAGTTCACATTTGAGGGTTCAGCTCCAAGGGTTCATGTGATAACCACATCATGTGGCCAGACCAAGAGATTTTTCTCCACTTCCTGTAGTAAAGTTTGTAGAGAGATACAGTCAATGGAGAAGAAATGGGAGACTTCAGCCTGAAGCCAGAGGCACTGTTGTGGCTGCTGCTGTGTCTGGCTAAGAGATTGCCATCCCTTTTGACATGCCAGCATAACTGCAAGTTTAATTGTTTCTCAGCCCAGTTCTGCCATAACATTTGTGGTTAGTTTAAACACAGGGAGGGAGATGATGATTGTGGAGAAAAGATAGGAAGGCGACAAACAGACTGCAGTTGGCTTGGGAACGGCAACCTCCCTGGCACTGCAGGCAAGAAAAACTGCAGCTTTTGGGGCGTCATATTTCTGGCACGCTTGAGTTGCTGCATTGAGACAGATCTGGAGCTCCCCAGAGGAGCTGCTGACCAGGTACCTTCACACAGCTTCCCCAGTATAATCTGGTCTGGTGTTAAATGAAGCAGCCCTCCAGCGCACACCCATGACTATGTGGCACTGTGAGGAGAGGATGCTGGTTCCACACTGACCCAGAGGGACCTTGATTGGGAGCTTCAGCATAAAGGATCGAGTCAACCCAAAGCCTTTGAGAGCATCAGCCCACAGCCCTGGTGGGGTGGCAGGGCCTTCCTCTTTGAAATATGGCAGCACTGGTAAAGACAGAGTGCAAGGCATCGGCAATGCCATGGGAAGTCTCTTGTGCATCCCAGGTATTCCCAGGTCGTGCTCCTTCCCATGTGAGTGCTTTGAAGAGGCTAGTCAAAAGCACAGATGGTGGGTGAAGCCGGTCCTTACTGATTTTTGAAGGGCACAGAATTCCCTTGGGCATCTTTGAAAAATGTACTTAATTAAATTAGACCTTCTCTAGAATTGAGTGGAATGAAAGATTGTTGTGGGTAGATGGGCATACTTTTTATTGCACAAAAGTGGTCATTTTGCTTAGCTATTTCACATGGACTTGGAGTCGAAGGGGTGCATTTGTGTGTCTGAAACGCCAGCTTCCGATCCCTTTATTGGTCTGTGGTTGTTCTGGGATTATAGTGTATTTGGGATGCTGTGAATAGAAGGCAGCTCAGGGCAGTGTTTTATGTAAGGGAGCACTCTGCACTATTTTTAAGTTTCTATGATATGGCAGGCTTGTTCTAGTATTTTAATAAAATGAGACGCGCTCGTCCTTTCCTACAACAGCAGCAAAATCTGGTTGAGGGCTGCCCTGCTTGACAGCTTGTGGCAGGATTATCAAAGAGAGTTTATTCTGGGGCTATATATAAATGTTATATGTGAGTGGAGGCTGGAGAGAATTGTCTCATGGGTCAGATTCAGCACGCAGAGCGCCCTTTGCCCAACTTTCTTCTATAGATGCTGGCTGCCGATAGCAGGGATTTTTTTCTTTGTTTCTTTATTTTTCAATTCCACAAAACCAGGGTCTGTTGCTTTGTCTGCCTCTGGGAAGAAGAGTTGGAACAACCTAAAGCCTGGCACCTGGCAGGCATGCACTGCACACCTTGTGGGGTGGATATCTGTATCTCAGCATCCCTTCTGCCTCACAGCACATGTCAGGTATTTCCTGAGAAAAGCCTGGCTGATTTATTCAACTGACAGAGGCAAAGGCAGATGGAGATTGGTGGTGATGGCTTCTCCCTTCCTGTCCCCACCACTGCTGTCTTCCTCATCCCACACAGACCGTGGTGATTACCTGGAACAGGCTACATGCTCTTCAAACACAAGGAACATTTGTGCTTGAGGCTGAAACTGTGCTTCATGTGTTATGGGCATTGGTGCTGCCGTCTCACTACTTCTGTCCTCAAAATAAACCCAATTTCTTCCCAAAGAAAGCAACCCCCTTCGCTTGAGCTGCTGATGTCAATGTAGCACATTTTGACTCTGGCACCTCTCCAAAAAGTGTTTTGTTTGTGACATTTCCCCCCCAATTCTGCCTTCATTGTGTCTCCATTAGGCACGTTTACAGGCCTGATTCTCCATAGGTTCTAAGTTCAGAACCACTTTGTTAAAGTTAAAATAAACACGTGCTTGCTTTATTTGAGCTCAAATAAACACCTATAAACTTCTTAAAAGTTAACTAGGACTCGCTCAGGTTTTGATAGTTTAACTGTAGTTAAATGGATTTAATCAGATTTCCATGAATGGTTCAGCTCTGGGCTAAAAATACAACAGGAGGCACTTTGGGTAATTTACAAAAGAAGCATGGATGAAAGCAGGGGTTTGGAATCAAAGCTTCTTCTCTGGCATAGTCAGAGTATTGCACGACAGCACTGATAATTCTGTGTAAACAGTCTGATGCAGGAGAAACAGGGAGATGAGAAAAACAACGAGGAGCAAATTTGGCAGATTCATGGGTTTTATTCTGTATTTTTACCATAGGAGCTGATGGTAAGAATTTACCCACCAGGGTTTTAAAAAATCAATAATGATTTAAAAAACCCCTCATGATGTAGGGAAGGACAAGGGGAAAAAAAAGAAGACCTAAAGACAAGATAAGTCATTAGAGATGCAAGGAAACACTGCTGTTGTCTTCAGGCTAAATCTATTGGAACAGAACACCATAAATTGAAGATTCATTGCTCCCTCTGCTCATTAGCTGTGTGAAACTGTGACTAAGCTTGAAGGTTAGTTGGTGTAGCGCAGTATTGTTGTTCTTATTGCCTTGCTCTGAATCAGGCATGTCGGCAGGCAGCCATGATTCACACATACTGCCTGCCTTGCTAGATGCCAGATTTCCACTATTTTTTTCCATGAGGGGGAAGATTCTGCAGCCTTGTGTGTGTTCTGGCTTCATTATCTTTTTGCCTGGACAAAGGCAAAATTATCTGAGTGGATCCCTTATTTATTAAAGGAGTTGAATTTGTTCACTAGATTAGACTTGGAATGTATCAGGCAGCAATGTAAAGCATGAAGGATACAAGCCCAGTGGACATTTTTATTTTAACAATGAAAATATGCAATTTGTCTCAGAAAAATACAGCTGCTGAGCAAATTGACTTGTGTTGAATGCTTATTGGGGGCCCATAGCTCATTCTTTTGTTCTTCCTATTCAGCAAATGTGTTTTTCTGACTAAGAAATAATAGATTGTGGCTCTATAGAGCCTTTCATCAGATGATCTCAAAGTACTTGACAAACATTAGTGGTTTGCTTGGGAGAGACTAAACCTTATAGTATATCCAGTGGGTGGTACCCAGAGAGCAGGGTGAAGTCCATTGCAACTACTAGAGACGGCTGCAAAACATTAGGCTAATATGACTAACAAATACCAGGTGATGTTCTCTGACTGGATGTTTGGTATTCAAGCTGAGAATACTTCTTCTTGTATTTATGACATCATTAAGAGGATATAATAATGAGGTTTTAATTTATTTACTTTTTTCCCAAGCTAACGTGCATGTGCTTACCGAAATATCCACATACCTTTATTGTAGTGTCTATGTCCTGGCTCCCATCCAGGTCTTTGTTCCCATTTCCCNCTCTGACTGGATGTTTGGTATTCAAGCTGAGAATACTTCTTCTTGTATTTATGACATCATTAAGAGGATATAATAATGAGGTTTTAATTTATTTACTTTTTTCCCAAGCTAACGTGCATGTGCTTACCGAAATATCCACATACCTTTATTGTAGTGTCTATGTCCTGGCTCCCATTTCCCTATGCTGCTCCTATGGAAAGTGGCCCATCCCACCTACCAGCTGGGAATTTCCCTGACACATGGGCATTCTCTGGGTAATATGAGATTGGCAAATGGTGGTGCGTTGTGAAACCCCCCTCATCTAAGCCATGAAGTATGTTAGGAGTGCCTGAATATTCAGTATCAAAAGACTTGGAGCTCTAACCTCTCTGTGAGCTGTCTCATCTGGATTGCAGTCTGCAGGCACTATAGGAAGTTAATTAGGAAAACCCTGGAGTTGTGGTAATTTGAGGTAGGGACTGGTGTGGTCTTCAGTAAAGTCCAGAATCAGAGCAGAGACAATTTTCTCATGTCTTCTTTTCTGCTCCTGCTTTGTTGTCTTAAGGACTGTAGAATGCTCAAGTGACATTGCCCTCCTTGCAATTGTTAGACTCCTGCTGCTGTTACGCTGTTCTTTCCATCTACCATTCAAACCCAACTTTACAGAATTTCAGCACAAAAACAAGTATCTGCTCAAATGTAGGTGCTGCCCACAGGCCTGGACAGAGCCCTGTGTTTGGAGCTAGACGGGAGATAGAGCTGCAAACCTGATGCTCCATATCCAGCTGTCTGAAATGCACAGAGGGGGGAAGTACAAACTTCTGGCTTAAAAAAATTACCAACATAGTCCCTACGTGCTGAGAGCACTCTTCTGATGCAGGAAGCAGAATCCTTAAATAGACAGTAGTGAAAATACCGGCAAAGAGTCACTTTGGAGATACGGCCTTACAGAGAGCACCTCTGAACTGTGCTAACATTGGACCTAAGCATGTGTTCTCTTTCAGACCCAAGCATGAATTCATTAGTAATGCATTGTTGTTATGAAGATCTGAGAAATCTGCACACCATCGTCTTCGACCCAGCTCCAGACAAAACCTTTTTCTTAATAATTTCATGTGGTGCTAATATAACCCAATGGAGCAGAGTGATGAGAACAGAGTAGAACTGAGAGGAAGCCACTGAGTGCAGCTCCTGAGAGAAAAAGAAGACTTCAGCTCTCTGAAGAGATGTACAGAAATGTCAGGAAAAGCGATTTAAATGCAAATAGCCTGGCAAGGTTGTTAGAAATTTTGCAGTGGCTCTGGCAGCCAGGTGTATCATAAAGAGAATAAGAGCTAAACAAATGTTCCCTTCCTTCTGTGAGTTCATTTGTTCACAACCCAGGTTCATTTCTTTGGCAGGTGTATTTCCCCCTTCATCTGAAGAAACCCGAAACAAACAAAACCCCCAAAGAAGTCCGGCTACCCCCCCGCTTTCCTCAACACACTCCTTTTGCATTATAGTAAAACACACATCCACCTGCAGGCAGTGAGAGTCCTCTCCAGGTGCTATGTAATGCATACATTTATTGAATTTGCCACCAAGTTCTATGAAGTGAGGCAGACATCAGTATTTTAAAACTATTTCTCTTCTACTCTTTCCTTCTATCATTTGCTTCACACAAATTTGGGTATTTGGGGAAATTAACAAATAGCTTTTTAATTCTGCCTGTTTTGAAGACTTCACAAACTTCATTAAACTTGCAGCAGAAGTTCTGGATTTGCCCTTCTGAAATGGCCTTTCAGAAAGCAAACCAAAGCTGTGCTGTGGGCTGCAGGGGAAATGCACCTTGCGGTCCACATATGCAGTCGGGGGTGTGTGTGTGTGTGTGTGTGTCAGTAAAAGCCTGAGAGACATCTCAAACCGTTGGTGAACACTGAAAGCAAAGGGGGCTTTTCATTTTTCCATTAGCAAACTTCCTGGTGCGATTCTCTCATTGTGAAAGAAAGAAACTGAGTAAGCAGAAGGAAACATTATTTCCCCCACCAGGCTTGTGGGCGCATGTTTTGCATTAGGCATCTTTGCATTTTCAGTGTTTAGCTTTGGAAGAAGCTAATATACTCAGATGGAAAGTAGGGACGATCTGATGCAACACTGCCAATCTTGCAGCTACAGCTTTCTAGAGGTCACAGGTTCACTCAGTTAAGACTTTGGGAAGGTCATTTAAAACTAAGGGTAAACCTTGGCTGCACTGAAATTCAAAGATCTTTTTGCCTTTGATCAGCATCAGCTAATGTCTTGATGCCTCAATTTCCCTTGCTGTAAAATGAAGATGAAAATGATTGCTAGAAGTCTGCAAGGATCTATTTGTTTGCTGCTGGTACAACTGTGATTTGAGGATTAATCCCTAAAAAAAAACAGGAAAGAAAGGATACTATTTGTATTAATTAGTTACCATTCACTGTCAAAGCAATACTAGGTGTTCTGTTACCTTCATGCTGCAATAGCTGTAGAGGATGTTTACAATGGACTCTGTTAGCAGAGAGCTGGTATGAATCCCTACACATCAAACATTTCATCTGCTAGACCACTCTCTTCATAACAGTGCTAAATGTGAAGATGTCTGAAGATAAGGAGTTAAACCTCCACCTCACTGATGACTGCATTTACCCTTAACAGTCTTTGGAGCCACACATCCCATTCCCCTCCCTCCCTGTAGATCTCAGCTGGATTTTTCCCAGCCAGTCCTACTGCTCCCATAGGACTAGAAAAAATATCCATGAGATATGCAATATAGTGTGTGAGCACTAATCTAATCTAGCAATTACCTTTACTTGTGAGGGCAGATGAAATTATTCATTATGAGAAAGGTCATAATAACAGAGATCAGCCATCATGTGGTGTTTACACACACTGATTGTTGGCTTATTGCAAGACACTAAGACACAGGAGAAAGAGTTATCACAAAGCTGATGTGATTATAGGTATCTGACTATTGTAATTGGATTTCTCCTGGTTAACAAAAGGGTGTTTGTGAAGGAATCCACACTTGATGCTGCACTTTTGCATGCTCCATATAGTCATATACTTGCTTTGATCTCCAATGAAACTATTGTATTAAGAGTAGTAGTTTGACCTTTGTTAGCTCTCAAATTGAAATAGATTGAATTAATGATCTCATATAAAATCTTGAGACAAGAAGATCATAAAATCTTGCAGGAAGAAGATCCTAACTTTTCTATTTTTAAGCATTAACATAGGTTCTGTCGCTGGGATTTGAGTGCTCGATAGGATTTTATAGTATTTTGTGTGCTTGTAGCTGGATCTGCTCCCTCAGCGAGGGAGAAGGGGAGAGACATACTTTTCTTGGTAGAAATCTTTATAGATTTTATATGCTTAAATCTACACAGAGATTATCAAGCAAACTCTAAAACTCCAGGCTACATATTGGAGAATCATCCTGTGTTTAAAAAAAGAAAAGAGGACAAGTAAAAAATTAGTCAGGAGCAAATCATTGAAGAGATAAGATACCATCTTAGGAGAAAGGTCTTCCTACCATGCTGAGTGAACTTCTATAGGTATAGTGCTGCTGGCTGAGAATGAACAAAAATACAGTATCTTTAGAAAGCAAGTCGCTCACTTGTAATAAAGGATGTTCTGCTACTCATAACCCTCCTAACTTGTTATCAAATAGGTTCTAAAGCTTTGCTTTCTTTCATTTTTTTCTCTCTAATTCATTGTTGCTTCCTTCAGACAGGTTGATCAACACTCTGAAGTCTATTTCCAGAGTCAGTGACAAGTTGACTACACCCTCAAGGCAAAGTGAAAATGTCCCAGGTCTCTCTCAGCCCTTGGTTAGTTTTCAGAATGGCTTTGTAGGACAGGGAAAGTGAGACCTTCCAATAGGACAATGCTCTTAATCTTGATTTTCTGCTAATAAGCTGTGTTCCAGCCTGGCTGCCCCTTGGTTGCCCACCTACTGCTGCCCTGCAGCTCCAGCTGCCCACAGGCTCATCCTGGCCCCAGCCTTCTCTGTGCTCTCCAGGCTGACCAGGATGCCTGCTGTGAATCCAGATCTGATTGAGGCACAATAGGGTACCATTGTGGTTCTCCAAAAACTAACCTATCTGCTATTTCCCTTCCATGGTATCGGATGATAGGATGCAGGTTCAAAGTGTTGTTGCTCTAAAAGATATTGGATCAGCATGTGGCTGTGCTGCCTGTGCTGTGCCTCTTCAGTATCTGCAGCCATAAGTTTGGCAACTCTGCAGTTTCTTTTGTCTTTAACCTCTACCTGTTTGCTTGGCTGGGATTTGAGCAGATCACTGCATCCCTGTGCTAATTACAGTTTAATAATTAGTGCCTATCAAAACACTGCCTTTCAACTGCCATTCATTTAGCTGTTTGCTTGCCAAATAACTTCACCTTTCCTCACTTCAGCCACTGTGTTCAAGGGTGGCAGAGTTAGCGTTTCTTAATTTCACATCCAGTTCCTTCTCTATTCCGTATTCCAACCCCTCAGTGGTTTCAGTTTTACTGCCCAAGCTAAAAGATATAAATCACTTTCAACATGCTTGCAAAGAGCAGAAAACATGCTGCAAATAAACTGAGCCCAGTTTGTCTGTACAGCTACATAGCTGATCTTCCAGCAGAACAAAAGCAAAAGAGATGGCAGTCTGGCTCTTCAGTGCCATTTTAGGTTGCAGAGATTCAGTCAGGTTTAACCTGGTTTTGTAGGAATTACAGAGAGTCAAATGTGCAAGAGGCTAAAGGGAGCCAGTTCTCTATTCCTGGGATTTTAGATGCACTAAGATGGAAGAAAGTGGCTAAGGAATTGTAAAGTCAGAGGAAAATTATTTCCTGACCTTTAACCCAATGAGTAAATTGGCTAGCAAACCCAAGAAGTATGTGGCACATGAGCTAGAAGCTTGGTGACTTTGAAGCACGGATAACTGTCCATTCCCGTCTACTTGAATGTCAGTAGCAAGGTTCCTATGTTGCTGCCTCTGCAGCAAAACGCAGTTGCTGCTGAACAACAGTGTGAGTGTATTGAGGAGGGACTGTGCACCACCAGGAGCTGGAGAGAAAACTGATTTTGCTTGCAATGTAAGTAATGGATCAGAAAGAAGCTGCAACTTTATTTGAACAGTTCTCAAGGATTTTTATGCTGCATTTCATTAGTGTTAATTACAAGCTTATGCTGGTGATTAATCAAACATTAGAAATGCTACAGACCAGAATCTATGTCATGTGAGCTTTGCACACCTTCATCACTTCTTGCTAGGGGATATTTGATCAGTTCCTCTTCATTTGACTTTGTTTGAATCAGCACAATCACCCCGTCACTGACAGTAATGCTGTAAAAGCCCCTTTATACTTCCAGCAGTGGATCAACGCATGTTTGTCTCTCCCTGCTTTCTGCCCATGCACACATTTGTCCTCCAGAACTGAAGATGTTCAGACTTCTCCCCAGGGCAGCTGAAGTTACAGCAGCCCAGAGTTGCGTCTGCCCTGTCAGTGATAAACAACCAGAAGAGCTGCAAATAGTTACTGCGCTGTCACTTTCTGTACAGTTCTTAGGTTAAAAAAAGATTTAAAAGATGTTCCAGCAGTCATTAGAAAAAGACAGTGTCAGTGGTGTTGCAGCAGTAATGTGGGTATGTTGGATATAAAGGCAAGAACTCAGTGGGTGCCTGAGGCAGTGTCTACCTCCCCTTCAGGCTTCGAAGGGCAGGGGGGCTGGATAGGCTGGGCATGCCATGCTCTGCCCTTGCTCCTGTGGTCCCATGGGAAAATGGGACTTGATCCTTCAGATTTGTCTTTCACCAGCACTTGAAACTACAGAGCTCACCCACCTTGGTGTAACTTAGAACAGATCCTACCCACAGGGCATGAAAATGATAGAAATCAAGGCTGGATTGACCAGGCTTTCTTGCAGCTGAAAAGCAGCACGTGATATAGATGTGGAAGGGACTGGTGGTTGACCCAAGCTTTGCGACACCTCCTTCCCATCTGAAGCAAAGAGCTGTATAAATTGCTTGTGGGCCCATCTCTGGGGGCTTGCTTTCTCTTTGCTGCTTTTGCAGTCAAATGAGATTTCCTACTGAAATAGATATAGTTCAGGTTAAAAATGTAATGCCTCCTCAAAAGGTTCAGATCTTCGACACACATATGCTAATCTGATCCCTCTGCTCTCTTCGACCACCACCATGAACACGGGAAACTTAATAAAAAGAAAAAGATGTGTTCAGATCTCAGTCTGAGACAGGGCATTAACCAAGTCACCGCTTGCTCTTATCAACAGGGGGTCACTCAGCCCCTGCCTGGTCAGAGCTCCTGTCCTGACTAAGTTGGATGGAGAAAGGGCAGGCCTAACAAAATACAAATTATACATATCTAAATAATCACACCAGTAAATAGTAAGGTGATAGCTTAAGAAGCTCCCTGCTTCCTGGAGATACCACACTGCATTAACGGAGCAGAACAGATAAGAAAGAGCTGTGAAGGGAAGCAGGAAGCTCTCCCAGGGCTGGTACCCCACATCAGCTCAGCAGCTGTGTGATCTGGTGCCTCCATGCACCACGTTGGCACCTGACCTGACCCCTTCTCTCTCCCTGCAGCCCTGATGGGGCTCCCTTCTATCTCAGACACTAAAGAACATGGAGGGACAGAGAGAAGAGAGTCCCCAGCAAACCCAGGCTGTTCTGCAGAAGGGAACAAGCTTGGGGGCAACACACATGTACTTTTATAATCCTATTTTTTCCTGCAATGTTTGTTCTCACATTAGCATCAACAAACAGGCTCTGACCTTGCCTGTTGATGCTTTAAATGCCCTGTTACACAGCAAGCATGGGAATGAGTTAGTCACATGGAAAGTACTTAGTCTCACATGGGCTGTTCATGTGCAAAGAGGAAAAAAACCCAGTCTCACAAATACAATAATCTCTGCAGGAATCTCTCTCTCCCCCCTCTTTCCCCCTTTCTATAATGATGAAATACAGACTGGATTTTTGCTTTGAGGCAGAATCAGATCACTGTTTCAAGTCATTATAAAACACAGACAAATCAATACTTTATTCTTCTTAACAACCACGACATTAACTTTGTCACAGGGGCCTGTCTTTTAAGAAGCTACCTTTTTAAATACACTGTGCTCATGAACCTCAGCTCAGGCTAGGGTGAGAGTCTAAAAGATGAAAAACCCAAAAGACCCTCAAGGGAGGAATGGGTAGCAAACAGCCCAATGTATTTCCCCTCCTGGCTGCTGTTCCCAGCCCAGAGGTGAGCTGCCAGTGCATCTGGAATTCATGGAAATGCAAGAAAGAGGTGGGTTTTCTGGCTGCAATGCCTCATTCCCAGAAACACACACTCAGCACAGACCCAAGCCAAAGTCACTGCAATGTGCTCTGAAATGTGCTCTGCTATGCTCTCAGACCCTTTCCTCCCTCATCTTTACCAAATAGACCTGAATGTTCCCAGAGATGAGGCACTCTAACCATAAATCTATCTTAACCATAAAAATCTGCATGAAGCAGGTGTGGGTTTGGGTTTGGGTGTAGGTTGCACAGACGCTGTTGCTGCATGGATCAGTCTGTAAAGCTCAATCAGTTCTCAAGGATTTCACTCACGTGTGACAGCTCTGCCAGGTAGCAAATTCACTGGTGACACCCAAAAAATTCTTCCCATGTTTTGGGGAAACCGCAGCAGGTGTATGAACAACATAACCTTTCCCCAACCAGAAACCCTTCATGGACAACTGCAGAGGTGTTTATTTGTGTTGTTAGAGGATACTCTTTTGTTCCACCTCCCAGAATAGCCTCTTGCAGTGGCACTTGGCAGCTGAGGCACACATGTGGTGTTACCCCTGTGTGATGCTGCACTTCATGGTCGAAGCCATGCCAGCCATCCCTGGGCCTGGCTTCAGGTCTGCTCCTTCACCTCCATGTTTGTGCCTGTCTGAGCAAAGCCGTGAGGCCGAATTAGCCTTGGTCTGATAACAGCCCCTGTGCACAGAGTACATCCCTGCACTTCAGCCGGTGCCATATGTCTTTGTGCTTCTGAGTTACAAGAGTCCCACATTGTTATTCACTCAGCTGCATGGCTGCAGCCCTCCTGCTGGTGATAGATTAGTTGACCGATCTTCCCCAGCCGGGTTGGAGCTCGTAACTCCAGCAGCTCTGGGCACTAGTGATGTTATTGCTCACAGCCAAGTACCAACATCAATTGTCCCTGTGGGATTTCATGGTAACCTTTTGCTTGGCTGCTGTCTCTATGCCAAAGGGACTCCCATTTATGACTTCTGCATGCATGTGTGTGCCTCTTCGCTCCATCTTTCCCATTGCTGCACCTCTGAAAAAGCCCCAATGCTTTCTTCTGCCTGAACATGTACCCACTGCTGCCAGGGAGCTGATGGGGGAAGAGGGAAGTGGTAAATCCACAGGCCCTACTTCCATTTGATGAGAGTTTTGCAAGATTTCCTGATGTATGTGTCTTTGCAATCTCCATGTTTTAAATCCCTGGAAGAGTAACTTCTTGGAAATGTGTAGTTTAAAAGTGCCTTTACCTGCAATTCTCGGTGCTGATTTTTCTTTCTGGAGCAGAGAACCACAAAACCACATTAAGCAGTGCAGTGGCTGACACAATTCAATGCTGCAGTGCATTAGAGAACTGTCAGTAGCTCTTGCTTTCCTATTCTGCTGGCCCGCAATGCTGCTTTTTTCTTCTGGTGATAGAATACGATTTTATGTGGGTGTAGGGCTTGCTCCTGCTCCTCAGTGCAGATCCTCATTGATGAGATGTGTGTGGAGGGTGCACACAGGCATGCATGCAGGTTTTGGCTCTGTAATGGTTGGGCTGACACCAAAGGCAGCAGAGCTGTGATACCATTATCTGCTAGAGCAGTCTGGATCCTTGCATGTGCTTTTTTGGGAGCTGCTGGGTCAGAATTTCAGCCTTGCCTTCACAAGCGTTTATTCAGAGATTGTCTTTTTCCATGCCAGCACTTGGACTGATTACACCATGTAGCAGAAGTGAGGCTTGATCAGTTTTGACAGTCCTCTAAAAGTGGTTCTGACTGTTATTTCCATTAGCAAAGGATTTTCCCCTACACAGGCTTCTTCAAAGAGGTTGAAAAAATGAAAAGGGAAATCTAATCCTTTATTAACAATGCTGCTCAAAGGTGATGTGCAACTCTCCTTCCTCAACATGTATTTATATAACAGTAGAACAAATGCTGAAAATACACCTGGGACCCCATGGAGAAAGCATGACAACTGTTGCTCATTGCATTCATCTGTTCTCAGGACAGTTGCCATTCAAGCAGAGAGAATCCAAAGGGTACTTTCTGCCCTTTAAAAGAAAGTCTGGCATTCTAGTACAATTGTTGTAAAATCAGACTATTTTGTATCCTGAACTTACAGGGTACCACAAAATAATGAGCCCATATAAATGTGTTGCCTTTTGTACATGGTGCTCCGTGTACTCAGAGAGGATAATCTAAATGTCAACAAAACAGGTATTCACCAAATTGGAAGAAGTCAAAAGCTCTTTTTATTCTGGGAACGTACAATGCCAATATCCTCTACAATGAAACAAATCTTCACTTTTCATTTAAGAAGGAACACTTTTCTGATTACACACATAGGAACTGAACCCAGTTTCTGACCCTCTGACAGCTATCTGTAATCCACAGACAGCAGTGTGTTATTCCTCGTTATACTGTTCAGGGCATAGGTGTTGCCTTCTGTGTAATTACTGATGAACATAATATGAAGCTATACGTGGCTTTCCCTGCTCATGGACTGCAGCGGTAGCACAGTTCTGCTCACGTGTGCGATGCTGCTCAGTTGCTGTTAGCCAGTCTTGACATTTAGCGTCGCCTTGGTGATTCTGTGGGCTCTGCAAAGTTAGCCTGAGCTTATAAAACATTGCCTTGGAAGGGGAAAAATAAATTTTGTCAGAAACTACCTGCTAAAGAAACCTTCATTCCTTCTTGTTGCTCTCTCCTGATCCAAATCTGCTTTCCAGATTCAGCTGCTAGGCAGAAGCGTTTGCTGAATAGCAGCAAGTACATTTCAGCCTATGAATTGTTTGCAAGTTGGGTGCTTTGATGATCTGTGATGGGTGATGGGCTGACAGAATCTCAATGCTGCTTCCAGAAAAAGCATCTAGAGGCTTTAAACTGGAGAATCCTATTGGACTGTACTAGGTGACTCATGTAGAGGGTAAGTCTGTCTCAAACATATGAAGGGTATTGGGTTTTGACAGTTATCTGTGTTATATTTTGTGCTATACTAGGTCCCAGCAAGCCCAGAGTCTGGAATTTGTGAGTATCAGCACTATATGAAGAAGTAGCTAAAGATAATACCTGTGCTTGAGAAGGAGTGTGGAGTGGAGGATATATATGTATGGTTAGAGAAAGGAGAGGTGGCAGCCCGAGAACCAAGTGGTATAGGTAGTACCTGAAACTTCATCAATAAACTGGAAATTAAGTGTTGGACAGTAAAAAACACCCTAAAAGCTGGTGTTTCAGAGAAGCAAAAGCTCTGTGGTAGTTGACCCAGCCCCACAGAAGCCTCTGTGCAGCCAGCAGGTACTTGTCTGGCCAGTTCCTGTCATGGGGACTACCAGGAGGTAAAAGAGCTTCTCTTGGATCTTTTCCTTCTTTCCTCCAACCTGTCATGCCCGATTATCAAAACACCTCATTATGTGGACCCTTCAGTTTGCTCTGAGCTGCGCTAGCACCCTCGAAAGGGCCACGGCCAGCACTCCTGAATGAGCTGTAACGTCAGGAATTAGGGAAGAGCGGTGCTTAGCTGTGCATGCCTTCGCTGTGCAGAGCAAAATCTGGTGACTTGCCACATGAAAAAAGAAAAACCCCACAGTATTTCTTTGTCTGTTAAATAATATATATTAATTAAGAAGCTTTTGGTAATGAAATCACCATCCCCATCTTCTTCTCATAAAACAGTTCTCTGTGCTTTGCCCCCCACCAGGCAGAGCTCCCCAACTTGGAGCGTGCTTAATTTCCCAGGGAACCTTTTGTACACATCCTAATCACATGCGCTAGCGGAAGAATAAAAACTGCTGTTAGCCTGTTTCAGAGGCTGTTGGCATCCAGAGCAAACTCCCCAGCATGCTGCAGAACAAACAACAGGGTCCTCAGTAACACTGATGTGATTCTCTGGCTGTTCAGTTGGATTTTACCTCAACAGAACCATTCACATGCTATCTCCTGGCCATGTTTACATTAAGTGACTGTCCCTCCAGCCCCCTCATCCCTTCTCAGAGAATCTTATTCACTCCTTAGGCTTTTCACTTGGAACCATTCAACCTTGCTGCTTTGATTTTGTAACAGGACAAACTCCAAGTCCTAGCAGGATAAACAAGAATGCATGGCTAATGATTTGTGAGCTTAGCCTGAATGCAATTTACTGCAGAAATTCCAGCCTATGAGACTTTGTGACCTGCTAATAAAGCACTTTTGGCAGAGGCTGCACAAATACAAAGGATTTCGTAGCCTTTGATTCCAGGTTTGTATCACTCTTCCAATTTGCAGAAATGCTGGTTTAATGTATAGCTTAAAATCTAGTGACAACTGGTGGAATGAAGCAGGGTTTCATCCCAGTTTGATTTCACTTCTGAGGTGTAAGGGATGCTCATTTCTTTAGTTTACAAATTGTCTGCTTGTAGCCAGAGTCCACAGATGCCTCACTGGTGAAATGGGATCCTGTCCTTATCAAGCAAAAAGTAATAATAAGCATCATTACATAGTAATGCTGGACTAATCAATGTTAGGAACTGTGACTCAGCTTCATCTCAGTTTGATTCCCTGGGCAAGGAACATGGGGCACGGGTGCAGTGTGTCACATGAAGGTAATCTGCTGGGGTTGGATTAGGCATTTCCTTGAGTCTGGATTTGTAACTGTGGCTCTGTTCGTTTGGATTTGACCTTGGACATGTCAGTATGCATGGAAAGAGGAGATAATCATTCTTGTTTGTGAAGAGGAGAGCCTCCAGAGTCTCCTAGTCATTACTTTAAGTGGCAGTCCGTCTCCTGACCTCCTTGTCTGGTGAAGTTCCCACAGGTGCCAGGATTAAAAAGCGGCCCTACAGCCAAACACTGCAAATCATCAGCCTGTCTTCTCTGCTTCTTTATAATGTGAAAATCTGAGGGCTGACCTGGGATTACAGCTTTGTTTGTTTGCTGAGATGCAGAGGCCAGCTTCATTTTACTGATTGCAGAGTCTCTCCTCTCATTCATGAATGCCTTCCACTCCCAGATTTTTAGATGGGATGATGAGGAAATGTCTGGTTATCCATTTCTTTGTCAGAGTCAGAAACCTCTTCCAAACACAGCATTAGCTGACACAGGCAGACTGCTAGCTAGACAAACACTGGTCTGTGTGTCGCGTTCGAGTAAATACCTGCATTTGATTCCAGAGGGCTCCATTGATTAAAACTGGCTCCCCCCACAGACCCAGGGAACAATCATTACAATAGGACACTAAGCCATTAAACATTACTACACAAAAATGCTGCTGGATCCTTTCATGTTTGTTGCTGTTCTTATTATTGTTGCGATCTGGAAAATTACCCATCAATCACTTCTTAAGCTGCTTATGGAAGTTTTGCTGAACGCAGGGTCTGAGTTTGCTGCTGAATTTGTTAATACTTGCTTCTGAAAGAGAAATAAAGCCATGGGAAGCCTATTAGGTTGTCTCAATAGCTGTTATTACCAGCCTGTTTCAAATGCACTGATCCTGGCATATGAGGCACATGATTCTGGATTCTTTATTATAACATTTCCTACAGAGCAATTTTTTCAGCACTTTGGGTAGATTTGCACAATGTCAGTATTGGTTAACTTTTCCAGCCTTTTATTGCTAGGTCATATAACAAATACCTTTATAAAAACCTGAGAACAGAGTGTAGTTTGGATCAGACCAGGTGTTTATCTAGGCTAGTATTTTTTCAGCAGTGGTTCAGAATGGCTGTAATGTACAGAGAAAAGTATATGAACAATCCAAAGAGCCCGCGATACCTCCCTGGTATATTCTTTTAGCCTCAAGCAATTTGTGGCCTAAACGTCAATCCGCTGCAGTTGAGATGGTTTTGGTCTATAAAACTGAAAACCAGAATAAAGTGGAAAGACATCTATCCTTGAAGTAATAGGTTTATTTTTTGTTTAGCCTGTATCATGCGTAGCATGTAACACCTGTGGAACTCAGCAGAAAAGTAGTCAGGGAGTCTATCTGGCAAACAAAATCCCTTTGGGATAAGGCAGTTACCTTCACAGCCAGATCTGAGGCACTGGAGTGCTGATCTTTTAGGACTCAATCTTGTAGTGGGTGGCAGGTAAGATAATTATTGGTAATGACAGTTAATGCTAAAGGAGACTCCACCTGCTGATTGCAGAATGATGAACTGGACTGCAGTCCCTGCTGGTGTACAAAACCCAGGGAAGTTATCTTGGAGAGCCAGGGAAAGGAGGGCTTGGCCACACAAGGACAACAGTTATGTTCAGGAGAGGATGAATGAAACCAGGCAGAAGGGACTAAAAAAGATTGAAGGGAATAGGGCGACAGTGGAAGAGGGTTGGCACTCATTTTCCTAGGCAGTTTTATGCACATGGCTCTTCTCACTCCAGCATTCACAATGACATGAATAGTGCTGGAGTGGCTGAACAGCTAAATCTGGAGATGGAAAAAGCCCTGCAGTTGCTGGAGTTTGGATCAAAGGGAGACATTTGCTTTATAGTCTTGAGATTTGATTTTCTCAGTTCTGAGTAAAACCCCAAAGCAGAAGCTGCTTATTTCCTTGTTTAGTGTGGACAAAACCTTGTAACAGCAGCCACTCCTGCAAGAGTTTTACATATGATATTGTGGGACTTAAGAGAGCAGTGGCTCTTGTGAGATTTCCATCATTCTTTGGAAGGATCTCTTAGACCAACTTTTATGATAACAACAGCGTTGAATCTGAACATGAATTTTATGCTAGATTCTGTTCCAGATCTTTTAGTCATTCTAAAATTAACTTCCCTTTTTAGCTCACATGAACATGAAGGGAGTAAAGCAGAGGAATAAAACCCCATCATAAAATGTTTGCTAATGGAGGGAATGAAGCACCTGTGATCTCACACGTATTATTTCTATTTTCAAAGACGAATGCAAAGTCCATTGGGTGGAATTTAAACCGCTGTCACTGAGCTAACTGTAGGAACATGGTGTTACTATGGAAAATTCCCGATTAAAGTCTGCAAAGTCTTTCCTATGCAGAAGCTGTTTATTAATAGGTGTCTCAGCCTTGCATCTGACATTGACAGTTTTGCCCTTTAAACGCATCATTTTGCAAGCAGCCTGATAAAATGCTGCATGGGAATGAAGAGAGAGCCTGTCCCAGCCCTCCTTCTCCGGCCTCTGCCAGCTGTAACTGCTGCAGTTTGCTTTGCGAAGCACAGGAACAAGAACTGCAACCATGAAATTATTTTAACAAGACCATAAGAAAAAAGAAAGGAAAA
>NDXB01006231.1:628628-654967 GCA_002631895.1 Agapornis roseicollis | reverse complement strand
TGCTGAAGTTTGCTTTGAAAAAAAAAAAAAAAAAAAATAAAAAAAAAAAATTATTTAAAAAAAACAAAAAAAAAAAAAAAAAAGAAAGGAAAAAAAAAAAAAGAGAGCAACAACAACAATTTGCCCAAGTGATGCTTGGAAAAAAAATAAACTCCACTCTCTAAACTGATTAAACTGTACTATGTGTCCTTGTGCAGTTCCTGGCGGTTTTCTGGTTCACTCAGTTTCAATAGACGCACAAGGACCGGAGCCAGAGCTCCTGAGTGACTAGCTCAGAACAAAAGCAGGTCTCCTGAGTATTCTTGAGCAGCCAGCAAATTGAGGGAAAGTTATTTTGGGTTAATCAATGTACTTCAGTTGCAATCACATTTAGCTGCTAACAGAGGAGCCTGCAAACAAGGAATTACTGTTCTGAGCTCAGCTATGGATGGGACTGGAAAGTGTTACTGTGCTCTTCTCAATGCTTGGGGTTTTTTTCCCCCCTCCCCTCCTTTTTCCTTTTGCATCCTCAATTTGGTTTGGCAGTTTTAGTGTCCTCTCCATTTGCATTCCCCCCCCCCTTATTTATTTATTTATTTATTTATTTATTTATTTATTTATTATTGGCACTGGGAGCATGGGAAATCATTGGCAGTTGCTTAAAAGTCCCCGCAGGGGAGAATTCTTACCATGTTCTAGCCAGGCCTACCTTATGGAGCTAGAGCAATTGTGATCAATGCTCAGCTTCCCGGCAGTAAATCCCTGATTTATGCAGGTTTACGAGGGTTGGCAATCGAAATCACTGAGGTGTGGCGAAGCAGGGGGATGGGAACCTCCAGCATCCTGGAGGACAGGCAGGGTGCAGTAGAAGCAATTTTGATCAGGCTCCCAGGTGAGTTTAACAGCCTATATTTAGGTGTGTAAATATAAAATGATTTGACAATCGCTTCTCCTCTGGAGGATCCTGAATGTTGGAAAATGACTCCCTTCCCCTACCTACTTTTGCAAATCTGGATACTGGTTATGAGGTGTGAAGTGCCTGCATGGAGCACCCCGGGGAGGGTCCCAGTGTAAAGTGTGCTGCAGGGCATTGCAATCTTGCCTGTCCTCTGCACCAGTTTTGCGGCATCAATGTGCCTAGAGCAGCCCTACTGAGACTTTCTGGCCCTATGACCAGAAGATTTCATAGGTATTTACAACCCTGAAACCCATCGTCTTGTTAAATGGACTCCCAAATTACTGCTCCTGCTACAGTGTTTTATACATTCAGCCACTCCTTACTATTCATGTATGTGCTATTACGCTACAAAAATGCCAGGAGTCCAGGCACTCAGGCTGTGCTGGAAGAACCAGTTCAATAGATCTGTATCTATCAGTTCAAGCAGAGCCATTGCTCTTGGTGCAACCCCTAAATCCAACTCTTGTGCCCTTTCAGATTCCAGACTCTCATACACTCAGTGAGGATCCTGCCTGTTCATGTGCCAGTGAGCCCCCATTATTGATGTTTCATTCACCTTCTCAAAACTTGGCTGGTAAAAAGGTTGAGAAGCCCAGACCCCCTGAATTCATGCAGGAGCTTGGGGTTCCTAAAGCATAAGCAAAATGTCTGCCTGTTACCTCATCTCTTGCTATTAAAGGTTTACCTGGACAGACAAAAATCCGGGCAGCTTCCCAGACAAGTCTGGATGTTTCACATCCCATCTGTCCTCCTGGTAAGATACACAGCAGTGTGTATCGCCTTAAAGCATTCATTTCACAAGGTTGCTCTTCAGGTCAACAGAATGCTGTTACTGGGGAGCCTTCTTGAACTAAAACATGTTTTCTTTCTGGTGTGTGCAACCCCGAGCCCTACAGGGGCTCATGATTGTGCATTGTGTTGTGCAACAACACAGTGTTCAGACACCTGGCTGTGTCTCTTTCCTAACCTATGCATCCCCAAACAGCTCAGTGGGCTGTCTAGCAGTGGTCTGGTTCTCTCTGAATGGAAGAGGTGATTTCACCTCCAAATACCAATGAACTCTGGATCTAAATCCCAGTTTTGCAGCTTTATGTACCAGGGTGACAGAGGCACAGTGAGCAGAGTCCCACTGACCACAACCATGATCAGGACAGGATCCCCCATTAGGCATGTGGTCCTACAGAAGCCCTTTAATCTGACTGCAGGCAGGTTTACATGACGGCCTGTATCACAACCACGGATCTGGGAGCCTGGCAACGCTCAACCCAAGGAGAGTTAAAGCCTCCCAGTTTGAGCAATGAGACTCATAGTCTCATAGAGGTAAGCAAGCACAAGCACATCCAGATCTATAAACGCTGCTTTTGTTGTTGCTTGTCCTCCTAAGGATGGGTAGGAACTTCTGTGGGTGAGACCTTCTGTTTCAGAGACTTACAGTCCATCTGCTCTGGAATTACATGTGAACGTTTTCTAGTTCAGCTCCTTCTGTTAATTTTTGTTTTGAGGGGCTGTTTAAAAATGTCTTTATCTGGGTTTGATTGTGCCATGCTTACAGGATTCTTGGGTGGAAGCCATATGTTGGAATCCCGTAACTTTCTCAGGCACGTTTTTCAGTGCTTACCGTGCTCAGTAAGGGTTGTCTCTGCTGCCGTCAAGTTTTTGGCTTTGAAATAAGTATTTTTCTCTTTTTTCCCATCCTTTTCCTTTAGCATCTTTCCTTCGAGCAGTTTTTTTCTAGCGCCCTCAATTAAATACATACTCAGACGTGCAGCTTTCTGGAGCTGCATCTGAACCAAGAACGTAGACCTGAGTGCGAAGCGTCAGGCTGAAACAAAACACTGCTTTGTCTTTGGCATTCACATTTTCTGAGACTGTTTTGTTGAGACCACATCAAAATGCGAAACAGGGATCTGGACCTGTAAGTGTGAAAACTTGCTTACTTAATTGCAGGTGGTTTTGAAGGGCTGTTTATAAACACTTGAAAATTGAGTGTTACAGAAGTTGCTCTGATTTGTTGTGCCAAGTAACAGCTGAACTTTGAAAAGTCTCAGTGATTGAGAGAAACTAAAGGTTTTGGCATGGAGATCAAGCTTTAGTACCTTTAGGCAACTGTATAAGACCAAATCTGTTTGGCCTGAAATTCACCCCCTTGGTTTGGGGTTTTTTCACTACTTGCACTGAAATGCTTGGTCTGCCAAAGCTGTATCAAGCCTTAAACATTCAAGGCATTTTATGGGGTGTTAACCACACCAGCCCGTCTCTTTTACACAGCAGGAAATAAACACAACCAACCCCAAAGACTGTACACACAGATCTGAAAGCAGGAAGACTTGAAAGTCTAATTTGAACTGTGAGATGAGAGGAACTGACTGCGGAGAGCAGCTGCATGTGCCCAAATGCTGCCTCCTAAGCCAGCGCATGTTGCTCTGGCTGGAGCAATGTGCCAATGTCAGGAGAGACTCTGCTCCCACTTCTGCCAGTGACTCACTGGGTGATGGTGGAACAAGTCACTACACCTCTTTGAGCTACAGCTTTTCTAACCTTCACATCCTAGCGTGAACCTTAAATAATCAATGCCAACAAAGCTCTCCTAGAGCCTCAATGAAAAATGCTTCCTGAATGTGAGCTGTTATTACTGCTGTGTGGAGTGGGTTTGTGCGTGGTCCAGGAGGCAGGAATAGCGAGCAGAGATGTCTGTCCTGCCTGTGACCTTGCAGTTTCTCGCTTTTGGCAGTTTAAGTCAGGTCCCTCTTTTCCTCTTCTTTACGTTATCTTCACACAGTTGTCTGTGAGTCTTAGTACGATGGGCATTTATTTTATTCCAGTAAGTAGCTCTAATTTAATTAAGCTGCTTCTATGACCAACAGGTCAAATTTCTCAACTACAATTGACATTTACATTCTTACTGTGTCCTCCTTATTGGATTAAGTGTTGATCAAGGAAAGTCATGTATAGGGGCAGCATCCACTGAGGGGCAAATAAGCATTCTGCAGCCTGTTCACTGCTTGCGTGGTTCGAGAGGCACCGCAAAGTGTAGGGTGATACCGGGCTGTTTTCTGCAGCCATTTGCCAACGTGCTGGCCAGTGGTCAACACTGATTTTTGTTGACTGAGAGCTGTTAGCATTTAGGTATATTTATTTATTGGCTTGTACGTTCTGACTGTGTCATGTTTATGAATTTAGCTCCTCTGTTCTCCCCCAGAATGTCCTATTTTGTTGCCAGTTTTCACAGAGGCCAAGGGGAGACTGTGTCTTGACAATAAATTCTCTTCATAAACTAGGAGGGACTTGCAAGATCGAAGCTTAAATATATATTATCTTACATTATATGATGTTTATTTTTACATGCAATACATATATATTGTAAGTGTTGAAAAATCAAGACTTGGTTCTGCAGCCCCCAGCTTCTCCCTGCAAAATAAGGAAGAGTTCTGGTTAAAAAGGATGCCATGAGCTCCTGTTTCTCTCTTTTTTTTCCTCTAATAGGGATGTTTGGGCTGAGTTTAAAAAAGAAATTATTTAACTTCTGATTTATGAGGCTTAAGGGTCATGTTTTTAAGCTTTTCTTTGCAGTCATGAGACCTAGGAAAAAATGAAAGCTAAGACTTTCAGTTAATGAGAAGAGTCCAGGAGTTCGGACTTCATGAAAAATACCAAATTCCACAACGCTTGCAGGAAAATTGCTAGTGTTGTCAACCCCAGCCATCCCCTGGGGAGGGTTGTTAGGAAACACAGCCTGGGCTTCTACTCATAATAAGTGAGGATCTTTTAGGGGAACAAAGTGAGCAGGCTTCGTAACTCCCAGGGCAGGAATACACCCCAAATCTTTCTGTCTCTGTAAATGAGGCTGTATTACTCACTGCAGTGTCATTATCCCATCTGAAGAACACAGGTTCTCAATGAGGTTATAGGCTGGCATCAGTCCAGAGGCAAATCTTTCTTATACCAAGGGAGGAATTTAAAGCTCTTGGCTCCGCTGTGCACATCCACTGCCTGACAAGGTGTGTTTATCTGTCAGTCTCCCACAACCCTTCTCTATCCCCTGGTGCTGTGGCAGGAAGCAGGACTGGTGCCCCAGCGGCAGCTCTGAAGCCTGTTTCCTAGATGGCAGCTGAAAGATCACTCTTGCTCCTCCACTAAAACTTTTCTGACTGTTATCAGAGTTCAGTATCAGTTCTCCCAAATGGCACCAGGAAATAACTCTGAGCAGATGAACACCTGCACACCCAAAGGCACCACCACCCTCATCACAGCTCCAGGGCTGAAGCAGCACCCGTGGCAGGGATGCTGATGTGACAAATGATGCCTGCACAGGCAGTTCTTCATTTCTATGGTAACGCTGTTCCTCCTCCTGCTTATGTTCATCCGCTTGTGCACACACAAGTCTGGGTTGTTTATCCCCATCCACAGCAACAATTGCACCATTCTCAGCCCTTCACCAGTTAGTCCAAGGAATTAAGTGTGCCCCTCTCTTGCCATGTTTTAAAGTCCTGTAACAAAGGGGAAACATGAACACCTGGGACATGGGATTGCTTTGAATTATTAATTGTGGGAACAAAGGATCAGGAGGTTTCCTTGCCAGGAGTAGGGCAAGCGGAGCATGGCTTCTCCTTGGGACTATGCAGGAGGAAAAGGTGATGGCTCTGCTACTAATGGACTGGTTTAGCCAGCTTTTGATTGTTTTGGATACACTCAGGGATGCTGCAATGACTCAGACAAAATTGCTGCTTTGTCTGAGAGACACGTTTACTTCTCAGGGTAATGAGTTGATCTCCGCTCTGATTAGATTTCACTGCACTACCAGTGGGTGTTGGCAAGCATGGGAGTGGTGGAAGGAGAGAACAGAGAGGAACCTGCTCTGCAAAGGGATATTGAAAAAAAATAAAAGGGAAAAAAAAGCATTAATTGCAGCACAAGCTGATCATGAACAATAGCAACCGCTGCCCACCTTCACTCAGCTTGCAGCAAACTGATCTCTGGCAGCTCTGAAGATCATCAGGAAGCAAAGCTGATTTACAGCCCTACGAACACCTCCTTCCGCCCTCCCACTCCAGCTGTGCTGGGAAGATGCATGGGTCCTCCTGGGTGGTGAAATTCCCAGCACAGAGGGTGCAGAGAGGCTCTCCCCTTTGCGAAGGCGGTGCATGGGGCATCTGCTTGCCTCTGAGCACAAAAAGGCCTCGGGAAGCTTAGGACAGGGTCAAGTTGAAGCACATCCAGCTGCAGCTGGAAGAGGAGCCCATCAGAGCTCACCCTGAGCTCCAGCCCCTGCAAGCCCCAGTGAATGTCAATGCTGCTCTGTATTCATCTTAAATATTATGATTCATTATAGTACATGGGAGAACTTTGTCTCAGGCAAACATGACATAAGAGTACAGCTGGGTGAATAATACCAGTGACATTTTCTACAGCAATTAATTAAAACTGAAATTCCAGTTTGCTCCAGTCCTCTTCAAAGGCCTTCTCCAGGCATTCCCACACAGCTAAGTAGTCCTTGCACTGGTAAGAGTGGAAATACTGAGCTTGTATATGCAAGTGCTTGTGGAGAAACAAACTTTATATGGGCTCACCATGAGTTTTCATGGTGGGAAATGTCTCCAGCAGTTTTATTTCTCATATTACAGAGGAGGAATGAATTCCAGCCGGACACATGAATATCAAATAATGATTAGAGGGTAAAAAGTAAATAGCTTGTCAAACGATTTTGAATAATAGGCAAAAATGCTGCCCACTCATGGGCTGTTTCAAACAGAGGGAGAAAAGAGCTTTGCTTGACAAGGTCTCTTGCAGCGATGTGCAACAGGCCAGCACTTCTCTGGGTGCTCATAGTGGGGTTTGCTGGCTCGGGAAGAAGCTGCTACGGCCTGATCAGACCCTAGCACTGGGGCCAAAATTGCTGGTCAGTGCCAACTCCCTTGTAATACCCAAATTACCTCCCCCTTGGCCTACATTACTGCAAGTTCCTCTCCTCTCTCCTGAACCCTTCACACCGTAACTGGGTTGTTCATCCTTTCCTGCCCATGTGCTGTGCTGGGTTGCTATTCCCCAGTGTGTGCAGAAGGGCAGAAGATAGGAGTGGAGAAAGAGGGTGCTGAGCTCCATTCCCTGCCCATCTCTATCAAGGAGTCCCTCTGGTCCTCCTTCAGGGCTCTGGATTGGAGCTGTGGCTTGTTCTAGCAGCAGCATATTCACATGGGCACACAGCGTTCCTGCCATCTGTCCCAAACTTGCCAGATGAATAATTGATCGCAAATGCTTTGCAAAGCAGCCTTGTGCCTCTGGTGCTGCTCACCCCAGCACACTGAAAAGGGTCCACTTCCCATCCCTTACAGAAAACATCTGGTGGCAGCACTTGGTCTTTTCCAGACCTTCAGGTAACTTTTGGTCAAAGCGGTTGGTGTCTCCTTTGCTCCCCACCAATGGCCAGGTCAGCTTTCTGTTCTGTGCTCTATAACACTTTCCATGCCAAACTCCACAGCCTCTGAGAGGTCAGATCTGAGCATAAGTCACATACTGCTGGCTGGTACCATCACTTCACATTGGAAATGGCTTTTAGTCTCTTGAGCTTTCTGAGGTGCATGTATTTTAGTGGCAAACCCTGCAAGATACAGGGGTCTCTTTTCTGGCTCATCACCTGGGCTGGAGCATCTCTCATCCTGGCCCCTCCTCTTCAGGGTATCCCAGAGAAATTACTGCCTTCGTACACTATCCCAGTCCTACCTGTCATATCTGCTGGGCTGTAGGGTGCTCAGATCCCTTCCATGCTTTGCCTTCCCCTTCCATTTTTAAAACATTTCTACCTATACCCCCTTCTTCTTTTCCTAGAGCATCTCCTGTGCTTCAAGGGTACCTTCAAGGCTGCCCTCTCCTCTTCCACATTCCTCCTCAAAATCTTCCTCAGCCCAGGAGTGCACTGAAAACCTCAGCAGTGGTTTGGCAGCTGACGTGCTGATAACCCAGCTTGTTTCCATGTGGTCTTTGCAGGGTGCATGGTGAGATGGTTTGCCTCCAGCTCTGCTGTTCCTTCTGGCAAGAGCAGAAGATTTGGCAAAATAGTATCTAAAGATCCATTTTGGTTTCATGTTGGAAAAGGCACAGCAATGTCCAAACCCCATTTCACCTGACATTTCAAACAAGGCATTTTCTGTTTTCAATCCTTCTGATTCAGGCTAACACTGCATTTAAAAATGTTCTGGAGTTTAGTTATTGCGAAGTCCAGTGGGAAGCGTTTCTGCCCAGTGTCAAGCTGCCTCTTTTTAACTTCTAAAATCTCAAACAAAATTACTCATTCATGTTCACAGAATTGTCAGCAAACTGAAAACTTGTTTGCCCTCATGCTCCCCTGCCTACTGGGTCTGTATCCACTTGTTCTTCTTACTTGTACCAGTCACATTTTTGCTGGGAAGTGCTGATACACAGCTTAGCATAACAGAGCCTCTTTCATTGCTAAGGCCTGATGGGCACTGCTGTATTGCAATAATAGTATTAAATGGTTTGATCCACTTCCCTCTGAAGTCAGTGCATGTCCGGCATAGTGTTTCCTTCAAGTCACGCAATAAAAGACATCAGAAATCCTCTCTTTATTGTGGCTTTTCTACACCTGTGTTGCCCAGTGCTTCAGCACAGAGCTCGTTAGCTGCTACCAGAGAGAGGAATGCTGAGCAGGGAAAGGGCTGAGTGCCAACCTGTCAGACGGAAATGGTTTCCAATAATTCTCCAGAGGGTATTTTCTGGGAGCATGTGGTTGTTTGCACAGTGGTACACTCATTTTAGCCTGTATCTGGAATAGTACATTACCATGCCAAACCTTGCTACTGGCTCCTCTGTGCCAATGGGAATTTCTTCTTTAGCATTTATTTAAGAGTGCATCCAGCAAACTCGAGCCTTGAAGCCAATGTGAAAGAAAACAAGAAGTTCTACTAGGGTCAGGGCAGCAGAAATGATCCCTTTTTATCACAAAACACATGTAAGTTAGGGTGTACCCCCAAGCTCAGTATTGCTATGCCTGCGTAAGCTGGATGAGCCTAAGATGGGAGAACTGCTGAGGGTATGTTTCTCATGGTAAGGAAAGTGTTTTCTCCCTCTCCTCCTCTCTCTGCATGTTCTCCCTCCACAGTGACAAACCCAACCACCAGCCCTTCCCAAGTGAGTCTTGTGTGCTAGCACAGGGGATGTACTTATTCGTCTTCAGAGTAACAACTCTGTGACTTAATCAGGCTTCTATTTCTTTCATTGCCTGAGGAAAACTGCAGCCTTTAAATAGCTTTTCTGGCCTTGTTCTTTACATTCTAGAAGGGATTTTTACAAATCACTGAGCATTTTGCTTTGGTGGGCAGGTTAGTTCATGTTGCAGTATTGCTGGCTATTACTCTT
This sequence comes from Agapornis roseicollis, assembly GCA_002631895.1. Lineage (NCBI taxonomy): Eukaryota > Metazoa > Chordata > Aves > Psittaciformes > Psittacidae > Agapornis > Agapornis roseicollis. The sequence continues at coordinate 645,660 of NDXB01006231.1, read as the reverse complement.
ATGGCAAAGGATCAATAGCATTTTCCACTGTGAATGTGCCTCCCCTCTTTCTTCACTGGCCTCCCCCAGCCTTTTTGACTTTGTGTACTTTGGCTGCAAAGCAAGTGGCTCCCTTCACATTAGGAAGCAGCATGTTCTCCCACATAGAAAATTAACTTAGCTTGGGATTTTCAGCGTAGCCTAAGATATGTAGGTGCACAAACCCCAAAATTAGATTAAACTAAATTCCAAAGCAGCTTTGAAAAACCTCTGTCAAGGTCCCTTTTATTACTAAGGGACTTAAAAGCAAATTAAATTGGTGATGACTTCAGATGCCTGGTTTAATGTCTAGAATATTATATAGTCATTTAGTTTTTTTATGTATTTTGGTGGAGTGGATTGATGATGCCTCAGTAACAGCTGGGTTAACAACTCAGTCTGCCAAGACAGCTGACAGCAGTGTTCTGACCTATGCGGATGTTGGGACAACAGCGTCAGAATTCAGTGGCACTGATGTTTGGTGGAGTTGGCATTGAGGGCTGGGTCTGAAAACTGGTCAGAAAAACTGAGGGAGAACAGGCAAAGTGTATCACCTGGTTCTCTTTCACATTGCCATGTCCTCAGGCAGATGGGAGACATGTCAGATGTTGCCACTGGCCCTCTTCTGCTGCACAAAGACATGAGTGGGTCAGATCTCTGCCAGACTGGGGCTGCACAGTGGTCTTGTGGGAACCCGAGTCGGATGCAGAAGTGCAAAGCAGCAGAAGACATTCTATGGAAGGACATAAAATCTTATTACATGAGTATGGCCAGAGGCAGGTGAGGGAGAGCATTACTGTCCCTGGCAGAAGTGTTTTGGCACTGTGGAAGCTGGGAACTGGAAGAGCAGGTAGAGCCATGTAGGAGCTCAGGGCTGGAGCAGCAGGTACCTCGACAGGGCTGAGCCAGTCCCTGCTGCCAGCAGTTCTGGGTTTCACTGCCCAACAAGTCCTACCCAGCACCCTGTTCTCACCCTGCGTCTTTCACCTTCTTTTCCATAAGCACTGCATACAAAGGGGAGGGATGTGAGGGTGTAATCAGTGGGAGGCTGTGGAGCAACAGGAGGAACAGTCTGAGTGGTTTTGAACTGGTAATACCGGCAGCGTTGTGGCAGAAAGGAGAAGTTTGCTACAGGGAAGTCACAAGGCGATTTGTGTTTGAGTTGGTTTTTTCAGTGTGGGAATAGAAGAAAGGCTAAAACTGAACAGAGAGCAGAAGAAATTACAAGCCTTTGACATAAAGTTGAGTCAAAGACTGAGTCAAGGAGGAAGCCAAGGCTCAGATTGGTAGAGGAGGGACATTAGTACTTTCTGGAAAAGAGAGTGTGAGAAGAGGAGGTCTAGGGGAAAAGACCAAGTGCATGCTTGGTTGCATGATATATGGACAATTGTCCTGTGCTATCACTTGTGCGGCAAGCCCTGGTCTGGCTCAGGGTAAGAGGTTGTTGAGATGAATAAAAACCACCAATGTCCTAACATGGCACCCGCAGCTCAAAACTGAGAGAGGCAAAACCAGAATCTCACCACTGAGCATCTCCAAACACAGTCACTCACAAAGAGCTTTCCAAGAAGCTCAGAAAGTGATTCCCAAAGACAGTATTCCTCAGGGGACTGTCACAACACACACTCACTCACCAAATTTGCTTACACATAGTAACAGGTAAGGAGTGCACAGTTATGTTGTTTTCTGAAGATAACTGAGAAAAGGTGAGTTGTTTCAATGGGGACCCACGGTTTTTCAGCCAAACCAACAAAGCCAACAACAGGACCTGAATCAGGACCATCCTGTTATGAAAGATGGGCCTTGGGAACAGAAACAGGTACATAACCAAACTGGAAATCATTACAGTACAGGGTTGTATGGCTTAAAGAAGGCATTCAGGTCAGTCTCCACCCAGGAGTGATCCGAGCACACTCTGTACTGGGAAGGGAAAAGTCTGAGCCAAGTATGCAATCATTCTCCACCTTATCATTGCCCCAACATGACTAATGAGCTAGGGACAGTCTGAGGGAATGAGGAACATGGAAGCAGCAGCAAAAACAAAGTAGGTGTTTGCAACACCTTGTTCTGAACAAGTGCACTGAAATGATGCAGCAGTCCTTCCTGCAAAGCAGAGAAAATGGCTCTAGATTATGTGTTAGATGACTTCTTTAATTTCTCCCCCAAATGAACAGGTTTGGGTTTGTTTGTTTGCTAGTTTGGGCAAGTGTTTTTTGTTTGGTTGGGTTTTTTTCTTCAGTTGGGGGAGTGAGAGTGGAGAGGTTTTATTTTCTATTTCTACTTTGATCAGATTTTTCTGTCTCAAGGCTTCATTTCAAATTCTCATAGCAGATCCTAGAAGTCAAAATGAGATTAGTTTTATAACCAGAGTGGCACGTACATCATGTGCTTACTACATACACACGGCCCCACTGCTTGTTGCTTTGAAGACCAGGTCTGAACTAGGTAGATTTGTGTGAGCAATCTGCAGGGCAGGGACTACCAGACATCAGTGCTCATCATCTTTCTTTTCAAGTGGTAAGATACCACAGGTCAGGGGTGAAGATCCTCCTATCCAGTTATTTATAAAGTGTCTTTTGACAGAGCTGTGAGGGAGAACTTGGCTGTATTGTCAGTGACCAAAGCAAAAAAGCACTTGCTTTCAGGAACACTGAATTAACTGCAAAATAAATAAATAAAATGAAGAGGGTTTTCTCGTTATTGTGCACCAGGCATCATTTATTAGATGCTGCTGTACTGTGGAGTCCTTATCTCTCCCTCCAGATAGTGTAAATCAGAACAACTGTTGCTGACACCCTGAGAGTGTTCTCATCTGTCAGAGATTTAGCTGCCCTTTTCTTGTATGTTTTCCTAGAGAGTGATTTTTTATTTTTACTTTAACTCTCAGCATACTCATCATTCATGGCTTACACACTCAGGAAATAAAGGGCTAAGGAGGGATGCTCCAAGGTCTTTTGTTGCTGTTGATGAACGTTTCTTTCTCTCCTTAGTGAGAGGATCTCTGTCAAAGGCAGATGCTTTAGCCATGCTAAATACGTGGTGCTTTGTGCAGTGCTAAGAGTCAGGGCTCACAGACTGGTTTCTCCCTCTCTTCCCCATCCAGATGCAGGCACCAGGCTTCATCCCCCTCCACTCCCCTCCTCCCCCCCCCCATCATTGCTTTTGGTATTATTTCTTTAACCGGCTTAATGATTTTTCCTCTTCTGAAACATGAGTTAAATATACAAATTACTGTTGAAGGTACTCGGAAAAAGCTGTGATTTTATTTAACTCCAGTGACTTCTCTCAATGGTACCTCATCCAGAGGCTGCAGAAGCAGTGGAGGAGTGATCCCTCTCAGTAGGCAGATTTGGTGATTCATCACCGTTTTACCTTGTTTAAATGCATTTTCCATTCGTCCTGATGACTTACTGTGGAGATGGGGCCGAAAAATCTACTTTTAATTAGTGGCTCTCAGACTATAGTAGGACTCCAGGAAATATGTTATCTTCCTTACCCAGTGGATTCCTTCCTAACATTAAGGGACTTAATAGGGCATGGACTTTATGTGGTAACTATGCTTTTTTTGTAATATTATTTGAATACTTGTGTGGATATATAATTTTATGACCATTCTCAACCTTCTTCCCTTGTGTCTCTCCAGCTAGTGGGTCTTTCTCTAAAGTTACTCCAGCACTCTTCCCTCCCTTAACCATCATGCTTGTATCATTCCTAACTTATCTGTGAAGACTGTCAACAAGGAAACAGTCAAGTTCTGAGGCAAAAACCAGTGCCTTGTCTCCAGTAAGATTGTTGTTAACTGTTTGGGTAAACCCTCCCAGATTTTCTCAGCAAACACATGGGTTTAGTTTTATTCCTATTTACAGCAAAGGTCCAAAGTAAACCAAATGGCTATACCTACTTTTACCCATTTTCAGTCTGTCAGTGAAACAGGGTTGCCCTTAAGTTCTACTCTCCAGTCAGGAGAATAGAAAGAAGCTTTCTGAAGGGCTCAAGCAAATTAAAATAAATGTAACATCCTGACAAACAGTCTGAGTTTTGGTACAGACATTTAAAAGTGTAAACTGATTGTATGGTTTTGGGCTGGAGATCAAGGACTGTGAAAACTTAAATGGTACCTGGCTCTATTATAAGTGTTATGACAGCTAAATGTGCTATATACATTCTGGACTCAGATATTCTACTCCAATCTTAGTACAAATGAACAGTATCAAACCCCCCAGGTTTTCATTCTTGAATCTTTCAGAAACAGATTCAAACAGCTGGTTTGTGCCCAGAAAATACTAGTCTCAGGAAACAGAGGGTCACCAAATCCAATTCCCTTTTATGGTGATTTTGATCCAGCTGTACTTAGCTTTCAAAGGTTCTTACAAATCCAAACAAAGCACTTGTCATTTTAGGAGAACTTCAGAAAGCAGCTCTGAAGCCTCCTAGCAACAACTGCTTAATTATCTCTGCAGGTTCATGTTCTTGTTTTACGCATAGGTAAAGCAATCTGTCACCAGCCTGAACACTCAGTGCTGTAATTCCTGGACCAGTTTCTGGTGCTCAGCAGGAGCTGACTGTTGCAACACATTTTGTACAGAGAGCAGAGTTTGGCTTGAAGATCTATAGAACCTTGGATGAATTTCAGCCTACAGTAGTAACTGACTCTGGGACAAGTCACATACACCTCAGGAAAGCTGCCAGAATTAAGTCAAGGCTGCACAAGTGGAAATAAGCTGGTGGGTTTTGACTTGCTTGATAGCTCAAATCAAGCCAGTAAAAGTGCCACTTTTACTATCCTGAAGAACCATTTATTATGATGTCTAAACCATCACAGCAGAAAGATAGCTTATTATTTCAGGTGCTAGCAGATGACCTGGGGACACCTGAATTGCTTTGCTACAGATTTATTGGGTGAACTGTGTCCAAGTCAATTGGGTCAAGGTACTAAAAGATGTTTAGATGCCTGAAGACTGTTGATACCAAGACAAATTAGATTCCCAGCTCTTGTTTAGGTGCCCACCTCGTCTGCCTCCACTCCTACTTGTCAGATGTGTCCTGCTCCATTTCCCTGCTCATTTTTCAAATGGTGCCAGGGATAAAAGACTGCAAGGCACCTGCTTCAGTGATAAACAGCCATTTAGAAGATGTATGTACTTTCCCTCATAGGTCTAAATTGATAAAGCAGGAGATCACAAAACCACACAGGTTAAATTGGGCTGTCTTATAGTAGACTGGTATGTAGCTATTTTTCCTTATTAATTTTGTTTTAGTGTGGATTTTTTTTATCTTTCTCCTTTTTTTTTTCTTTTTAAATTATGCCTTTAATGCTATGATTAAAAGATTATTTTCAGAATGTAGATTAATTACATGCAGTAGAATTGTTCTGGGTATGGTGAGGACTTGAAAAACATCTCAGAGGCATGCTTATGGAATAGAAAGTATACATACAGAAAGTATCAGGACACCAGGATGGTGCAAGTACAGTGCAAGAGAAGACCTGCCTCCACTATATAAAATTGTGTTGACACTGAAGCTTAGCAAAGGTATCTGTAAACCTGTCAGCATGGTCTGGCTTATATGATTAAATACTAGTCAGTGTGTCCCGCTGTCACCTCATTAAACTTCAGCATTTAGTGATAATTGTTGATTTCCATATGTTGTTGAATTTGGTATATTCTGGAGTTGAAAACATGGATTAAAGTGGAGGAATGATTCAAATGCGAGAAGTCAGCAGAGTCAGCTGTCTGTAATATAACCTGGGAACACAATACGGCTTTAGAAATGGGCTTGTGTGGCCTGAAGGATATAGATAGAATCTTTTATCTCTGTCAGATATAGGCCAGAGCAGTAAAGTTCAGATCTAGTTTTGGATCACTGAACTAGTTCAATCATATCCAGCAGGAACCTGACCCTGCCACCACCACCCTGTCTGTTTTAGGGGTTTTGGAGATCTGCTTCTCTTGCTCACTTTTACGCCCATTAGACCAAGTTACACCCATAAAAATGTAGAACTGGGTTTAGATCTACTATCCACAAAACTGGGGAACACAGGAGAACCACAGAGAACATCATCTACCTTTTTAGTAGGTGGAGCTCAGACTGCAGCAATGGAAGATTCAGTTCTGTTACTGAAAGATTTAATTACTGTTATTTATTGTTCTTCCTAATGGCCTTTAGGCCACCAATATGCTGTGGGGTACTGTACAAACACAGGGGAAGAAATAGTCTGAAGAAACTAGAGGAGAGAGAAGGATTAGAATGAGCTGAGAGATCCTCCAAGGTAGAGAGAATATGGAGGTATGCAGGGTAGGAGATTAGTTAAACGGAGCAAAGCATGAGGCTGTGGCAGAGGACACTTGAAATTCCAAACTGTAGGACTACAGATACTGGACATTTCACATTGCTGATGGAGTTTCTTTGCTCTCCTCTCTTTACATGGAACCCTTTCTGGGTTTTTTTTCAACATTTCAATTGTAAACTTCAAATTCTCCTCCTCATCCTGACTTATTTACATCCAGGAGATTCTGTGCCTCTCTGAGGGCTGGCATGCCCTGGCTTAAACTGGAGCTGCACTGAGGATGATTTTATATTTAGTAGCTCCTCATGAGCTGCTCTAATTTGAAGCAGCTCAGACTGCCTGCTCCAATATTTACTGCAGAAATCTTTCTTGCCTCTCCTGATCACAGTGTAATGGTAAGGCTGAGCTTGAAGGGGCCAGGGCCTTACCCACAGTGTGCCTGGGTAGCAGAGCCTTGGAGGGCACAGTTTGTAGCCCCTTTTTGACATCAGAGTAACCCACAGGGTCTGTCATAAGGGAGGAAATTCTGTCCCACAAAATCTGTTGTCAGGAGAGCACAGTTATAGGCTTCTATTATTCAGAACGCACCTGCATAAAAGGCCTAACCTCTGACTTTCCTCCCTCATGTTGGTGGGGAATATGAGGGAGGATATTGGAGGGGGGTAAGGAGTGGTGTCTGCCTTTATTACAAGTTTGCCCCTTCTTAGAGGGGTGTATTGATTTGAAGCCTCAAGAGAAAGAGTTCTTCTGCAGGAGTGATACAAATGCAAAATCACCTGGCTTCTCCCACCCTTGGGGTGCCAGTTTCTTAACAGGGAGCTTTCAGGAACCCACTTCTCAGTTTTTATACAAAGCTCCCGGCTTTGGTATCCAGGTGCTTTGATGTGACCACTGTGCCCTATGCCGAGTCCTTGTGATAGCAGCAGGGTGAAGCTCTGACCTGCAGCTTTCTTCTTTTCAAAGGAAAAGCCAGCAGTGAAGGCTCATGGACTGTGGAAGACCCACAGCTCTTCTTCCAAACACCCCAGTGGTCTCCAGCCTGCAGCAGACAGGCCGGTCCCTTTTAAAATGGTCCCTATTTCAAGCCTCAGATGCTTTTAAGTGTGACAGCATGTGGGTGAGAAGTGGTGTATCAGATGGAGCACTGTCTCAGCTCCCAGCATTTGAGCCTTCAGAATAAAGAAATGGCACAACATTGCCTCTGTGGAGAGCAACCTTTCCTGAAACATGACTGAAGTGGCATCGTGGTAACACAGGCTCTGGTCTCTCTAGATTGTGTTCCTGGAAAAGCTGTTCAATTATTGATAAGGGTCACACTGACATCACCAGAAGACAATGAGGCTCTTGCTTGCCTTTAATAATTTCTTACTCAGCAGATCTTTCATTTACAGCTCAGCAGAATCGGCATTGCAGGCTGAAATACAGTATGTGTGCTGGAAAGACAGGCAGGCGACTGCCCAGCTTTTTATTTGCAAACTAGAGAGGAATATAGAGCCGGCACCCCAGGTTGATTCTGCTCTGCAAAATGCTAACTGCCATTATGGAGTTGGCACTAGCAGGATTTCTTTCCTGCTGATAACATTTGGTCCTTGTTCATTGTTCAGAGCTGCTCTTGAGTTCCTCCTCCCCCACTTATCACATATGCTGGAAAGCAGGATTTCCCAATAAAGGTAAAGAGAAGGGCCTTATACTAGTGCTCCAGACCTAAATCAATTTAACAAGCACTACTCTAGCTAGTAAAGCTGCTGCTGTTTTGTTCAAAGTATAGTGCTGACAGCTTATGCAGGGAGGAGCATTAACCCTATGTGTTCCTGTTTGAGGTTTAGCATTCCAAGATAATTTTTTTAATTAGACAGAAAGCTTCAAGCCTAAATGTCCCTTTGAGGCCTGGGACTGTCTTGGGTTTTTCTGTGAACATGCCCTAGAGAATCCACTGGGAAGCAGGATGAAGTTCTGAAGGACCCTCATGAGATTCTGGCACTCTTACATCTGAACCCATAGCCAGTTTGGGCCAGAAGTTGAACTGTCACCTGAAATAAATGCATGGGAAAGGTCCCTTTTTTAGCCTGTTTTACTATTCATTGACATTTCTGAGTCTCCTGGTAGTGGCTGCCATTCACCTAATAGGATCACTACCTGCTAATGATTAAGACTCATTAGAAAATGGAAGAGAGAGACTCTCGTATCAGCAGATCTGAATGTCATGCAGGGCTTCCCATCAATTTGAAAATGGAAGACCTTTAACTTCCCAGAAATTCCACTTGTATTGCGAAATCACACCCATGCACCAGTATCACCCCTGGGGAAGGGTTGCCTGCTCATGGAGTTTCCCTTCAGCACTTCCATTTCATCTGAGGTTTCTGCAGCAGCTGTCAAACCAACTGCTTTCCCACTTCCATGCAGGTTTAACAGCAAGAGTTATGTGTGTGCTTAAGGAACCTGTTTACTGTGCAAAGGTGAACAGCCAGGTTCCATTCTCACAATTACTCCTGTGTTGGAGGTAGATGCAAACATTGGGTTGCCAGCACTACTGCGTCATAGATGCAAACAATTTTCATCAGGGTGAAAGCCTGGATGATACCACCATGGCAACCGATTTTAAATAGAAATAATAGGCCAGCTCCTTTGCTGAAATAAAGGCACAGGATGTGAGGATCTGGTTCCATATTCCTAAAGTAGATAATATGATTTTGAGCATTCATATTTCCTGTGTTTTTATTGCTTCTTTCCTAAGAGCATCTCAACATGCTGGTTGCAATTTATGGGCAGTAAATACTAACGGAATGAAGCCATCTCTGGGGGGCTAGCAGCAGTCAGAAAACAGCATGATGGATAGTTCTCGCCATCTTCTTTATCTTTCCAGTTACAGAATCCTTAAGTCTCATGCAGAGAAGTCAGCCCAGTTTTTCCCTTGCAAATCTCTAAAATATAAACAACAAATCATTAACATTTTAAAGATGAAGTGCTGAATCATGCCTCCCACGCTTTAGAACTTGTGCCCCACTAAGTCTCATTATTTCACACTTGATACATAAATCCTTGATCAGTCTCTTCCAAGAGTATTCATGGTGAGGGCTGAAAACCAGGAAGTTCTGATGAACAGTCTAACATGGGGACAGTAGTTCTGGTCAAGCTCACTGGAATGTAATGTTGATGTATCCCATAGAAATGGGATTTTCTTTGGCCCTAAACAACCTCAAGTGAACTTGGAATTGCCATGAGAAGAGCACAGTCAATGTGCAGCTGACTGAGCGTATAGAAACCACAAGAAAATGTTGAATATTCTTAAGCATTTTAGCCAGTGTCTTTTGTGTATCTGAAACAAGGTGAAAACATGTTTAAATCCTAGCAGATATCTCTCTCTCCCTTGTTGCAGCCAGCATGCCCTTAACAGAGTCATTGTGTGCAGAAATAAGAAACTACTTTTTGCTTTTGCTTGGCTGTTGGGAATGGGGAGTTACTACTAAAAAGTTACAAACCTACAGCAAGTTCAGGAAAGGAATGTGTCAAGTACTCAACAGCTCTTAATTCTGAGAAGGAACTTCAATGCTCTGTGATTGTTTTCCCCTGTGCCATTCTTATCTGACAGGTAGCATCAGTTGCCAGAAATTATGTGGGTTTATTTTGTACTTTGTATTCTAATATAAACGGAGATGAATACTTGTCATAGTCCTTTGGGTAGGGCTCCTTACTGCTGCAGAGTTTAATATTGAGATTGGCAACACTAGGTTAGCTGATGTAATCTGTTCCATTAAAGATATTTACGGCAAGCCACATTACAATACAAAGGCAGAGGTTTAGACACTAGAAAGATGTGACAAGCCAAAAAAGCCAGGCCATTCAAAACTGAGGCTGACACTGCAGGGGTTTATTCCCCTCACTGTACATTAACAAAAATGCCTTTTAATGCCATTAGGAGCACACACAAAATTCAGATCAGGCATAAAGCAAATGGCAGCTCCACTGATGGCAAAAATGTCACTGTTACGCACCACATCTGACTGTAGATCTGTCTTTAACATTAGCCACTGACTCGTGATCACCAGCATGTATTGTCCAAAATAACTCCTAGGTTTCCCCATTCTTTGGTAAAACATCACAAGCCTTGGCTTATTGTAATGCAGGGGGAGGGAGCAGCATAGAGGAGTGTTTGTTCTTCTTTCTAGCAGCCCCTTTATATTCCTGTAGTAGCCCAGGAGCTGATACAGTGATCTGTGAGTTATTACAAGTCAGAAAACTATGTGCAGCTTACTTATGCTTTCACAGCCCTGGATATTTCCTTCTTGAATTTCTTGCTTCCATCTAAGTCTCATCAAGCCTCATCAAGCAGCCCTTTCAGATTTGAGTGACTCCCCACCTGTTTAAGAGTCCATTTCTTTCCTACAGCTCTCCTGGAGGATCTGTAGCATCTGTTGCGCAGAATCAGCATTTTTATTAGTCTTAATGGAGCCTCTTCTTGTGGAAGACACTGGAGAGGTTTTGCATCTAACTGAGACATTTCTAGTATAGAGATATACACACCACACTGCCTGGTGCTTGTGATTTGAAGTGAAAAATATACTGATAACATGGTATAAGTGCAGTGCTGTGTTTCTGATACAGATGGGCCCAACCCAAGCTCTTGTTTCCCTGAATTTCTCAAAGTTCAAGGGAGGCTGGAGCTAAAGTTCTTAGCTGAACAGTCTAATTTTGTGTTTAGTTTTATTTGTCATGTAAGTGGCAAAATTGGCTTTATGGAACAAATTTTGTTTGCCATACCATTAAATCAGCTTCTTGCCTTTTGCAACGGCTTCTCACTGCTGCTGGTAAAAGTAATGTTGTTTTTCCAGTATATCATGTAAAGTGATTTCAGCTGCGTTTTTTTCCATTCCTGACCTCTGCAATGCTTGCATTTTAGACAGTTTTATACACTTATTGATTACCTGATGTACTGTTCTAATTTCTAGGAAGTAAGGACATAGCTCTTAAATCATCCACTCTTTGAAATGTTTTAATTTCCTCAAGTAAATAGAGTGTATTTTGCCAGGAATCTTAAACGTACGATACATGGATCTGATTCCACTTTTACACAGGTCTTGTATAACTCCCTTCCCTTCACTGAAATTGCTCTTGATTAGCATTGAGAATCAGGTCCAGAATCTGGAGAGGAGAGTAGGTTAATGCCATTTCTTGTGACACTGAGTGCTTTAAAAGCTCTCTGAGACTGTAAACCATTACCATTCCTCAGTAAGTGCCCTCAGAGAGGATTGGGAAGGATTGAAGAGTTTTTAACCAGTAAGTCACTTCAGGTCTTCCACACAACAATAAAGATTTAGCCATTTCTAGATCCTGGCTATTTTGTGATTATGTACTGTCGGTAATCTGGTGGTCTCAGACACCACTGGACAAGTGTCCATACCACAGCTGCTGCTACTGAATTAACTCCCTTGCTGGAAATCTGGAAAGTGGGAGAATGGAGCATGGGTCTGGTTCTCTTTCCAGGCCTCACAAGTTTTCCTGTCAACCAGGAAGGAAAGTGTTCTACAGAAATGCTTTACAAAAGCGTATTATTTGCTTCATCTAGAATTGCCACGCTCTAAGTGCCTAAATAAGAAGGCTGATGTTCTCCAACAACTCCGTCAGACTCCCACAATGTGGATGACTGCTACAAGTTATAAGCACTCTCAAAATAGGGCTGGATTTTCAGAGTGATAATTGAAAGCCATAACTTTCCACCAGGGAGGCTGTGTAGGTGGAAGCAACAGCAGAGGCAGCAGTATCAACAGAGCTGATGCTTTTTACCATGGTGTTATCTAATTTTATTATATACCATAATCCTATCAATGTACAGTCTCTCTTTAGTGACTGTCTCCTGTACACAGTCACAGACCCATCTTTTACCAGTGTGAAAAGAACTGTAGGGGAGCTAAGAAAAAGACTTTGTCATTATGACTGCCCTAAGCCCTGGTTCAGGAAAATGTTCATATTCAGGACTGTACTTATGCTTTGTGGACATTGTGGAATTGTGCTGACTTCAGTGAACTGAGAAGTAGAAAAATAATGTTCATGCAGGGCTTTGTTTTCTTTCAAAAGTACTGATAAAGGTTACTTAGAGCTACCACTAATAAAGAAAACAACTCATTAGCTCAGTTCTGATGTAAATATCAGAACATTTAAATGCAAGTTAAATAGGAGAAGCTAAACACAGCAATGTTCTCAGTCACTGTAAACAGCAATTGTTCTTTTGGAGCTACATGACCAGAAAGACTGAATCAAAGAACACCATACTCTTATCTGCTACAATTGTCACCTCAATCAAGTAACGCCAGAGTTGCACTGCAGCAATTGCTGTTGAGATCAGAATCTGCACATAAGACATTCTGCCTCTCAAGTTCTAAAAGTACTCTTACATTTTAAGTCGAAGAGAGAAGAGAGAACAAATAACACAATTTATTGCTGCAGATTATTTTTATGCCTGTGTGCTCCATTTAAGAGAATAATCTGTAAATGACTTATTATCAAAAGTTATTTGTTTGCACTAATCAAGCCTTAAACTTGGAAGCATAATATGAAACTAATTATTTTTAACTAACTAATCAACATGTTTCATTCATAAGTTGGGATTTATCAATATAGCACATGAAAGGAGAGAACATATTATTATTTCAATTTAGATAATATGCAAAAAGCACTGTGTTTGTAATGACCTGCTTTCACTGAATATAATCAAGCTCCAAAGCTCTATTACAGGCTGGAAATAGCAGCAGCTTATTTTAATGAGATTTCTGGCTCTGGGCCCCAGCTGTTCTATGCAAGGCTCTCCCTTTGCTCTATGACCTACCAATATGTGCTGTCACCAGTAATGAGACAGGACCTATTTCCTAACATGGGGAAAAATTGGAAAGCATGAGTTCATTCTACTCTATTGCTGGAAACACACCCTCTTTCCCCTGCAAGGCAGAAGGAGGGGAACACTGAATATGCAACAGTCACCCCTCCAGCCCCTTGCCAGTGGAAATATGACATGAAACCCGTAAGGTAGGGAACTCAAAGGTAACACTGAAACTCTTCTTAACTTGTCCCCTTAGCAATAGAAAACCAATATTCGATAGGTGTATGCAGAATATGTCCCTCCTCTGTGAAGTATCCCACCAGAGGATTTTACATTACCTGGAAGGCATGGGGAAGAGGGAACAGCAGCAGTCTTGTGCTCTGAATTTTATGGATTTTGTGGAATTATGCTCATCTCAGAGCCGTGCTGGGAACATGCCAGGAGTCCAAGAGCTACACTTGATTTGCCTAAAATGGAGCAGATTACCACTGCTCTCCTTGTTAATAATGAAGATGCAGCCTGGAGACTACAGATTCCAGCAAGCAAAGCTCCAAAAGGAGCCAAGTAAGCCAGGCGCTGTGCTTGAGGCTGAGCACTGCACACTGGTACCCAGCCCCACAGACCAGGACCTGAAATGCTGCAGTATGGGGAGCTGTGATTCCTGGGTGGAAGAAAACCCCACAATCTCATTTTGGCCACTCTGAATTAGACTTTTAATATTGTTCTCTTTGCTTTTTTATTATATCCCAACACTTTCCAGAAATTCTGTTCTGGAAAATGTTTGATTAGGTAATATTTAGGGAAGTTCATGCTATTTTTATCCTTTAGCTGTCAGTTGGATTCATTAATACCTTGCACGTGAATCTCTTTTATTTAGGACAAGAAGACAGTATTTTTTCCCCTGAATAGCATTGTTAAGTATTTCAGGAATCTAAAATCCACAAACTATTTCTGTGCCCTGGATACAAACCTCTTTGGAAAAAGCTGATGGAACATTTTAGTCAGAAAATTGGAAGGTGTGTGCTTAATGCACTTTGAAATTAAATGATTTGGTGCTTTTCAATTTGTCTTTTTGCCCTTCCCAAATACCCAAAGGCACTAGCCCACTTTGTAAATGAATAGGCTATGAAATCTTACTTTGAGAAATGAAGGTGTCACTGAATTGTAGTAAAAATTATACTCGGCGCTAGTGCACTTTGTAAGCCCTAACTGGCCCTTGCAACAGTCCTGATGAATTCCCCCTTCATGAACAGGAATTAAATAACCAGTTCCTTTAATTTAGAAGTGGGAAAAAAAACTCCCCAAGCCCAAGAGATTGAGAAGCTAAATCTCCAAAGCATGAACACACTGGATGACCACTGCCTTCCAGATGCCTTTTGGACAACTGGTGGGTGCTTGAGGACAGGGTGTCCCAGCATGTTTAGCGCTGGCTCACCCACTGCACTCAGGATCAGCTTCCTAAATACTTGGCAAAGGGTGCTCTGGCTGTGCCCAAGGCTGTGATTGCAGGCTAACTGCCTTCATGGAAGACAAGTCTATCTGGAAAGGGGGTTTGGGCAGCCATTAGCATACTCACCAGAAGCCACAAAGTTATCTCCTTTCTGCTTTCCCATGGATGCAATGCTGTTATGTTGTGGTGATCACAATTTAGGAACCTTCAGCTTCAGAAATCCCATCTAAGTATATGGACATGTGAGGCTTTCTGCAAAAGCCTGAAGTGGGCAAATACCTCTCATGTGCTTTTTTCCTTCTACAATTTCAGAAGTAAAATTACAAAGTTAGTTTTCAAACTTGCATTTTAAAGCTCCGTACCTGTGGGGAGGGGTTCTTTTCCAGCTTGAAGAAGCAGAATCCTTAAATGAAAAAATAAAAACACATCTCCAAAGGCCACATCACCAAATTTTGAAGTACAGTGGTAAGAATATCACCACCTTTGTAATGCTACCTATTTCCTCCTCTAAATTATTTAGGTATTTATTGTATTTTACATGGGCCATGGAAGCTAGAGGCATTTCTGCAGTGTCAGGTCATTCTAAAGTACATTCCATACAAAGAATGGGCTGAAAAATGCAGTTGTACATAATATTGTTCATTAATATTACATAATTACTGCACACAAAATAGTTCTCTGGGCAGTGGTAGGGATTTTTTTCATAAAGACTAAAGATTCCAAGGCCATGTATCCCATTAAGGAGTTGCGTAACCTATGAGGGTATATCAGTATCCATCCAGCTGCAGAAAAATGACGAAACCAGCTTAGCCAAATGAAGCCATTAGCATGTATAATGTGTTTTACACAAGTCAAATGGTTTACCAGGTTTATAAAATCATACTTTGATATTGCAGTGCCCAAGCTGAGATATGATCTAGCAAACAGCACTTGCAGCTGCCTCAGCACAAAAATGAACTGTTGGATTTTCTCTGTGGCCTAGAGAATATTTTCTGCAGTCTTTGAAAATTGCTCTGAAATAATAAAGAAAAAAAAAGTAATTATCTACCTGTAGGCTAATATTAGCTCCTGACAGCTTGCCTAGAGTTTTAGCTCAGCCTTCCTGGAGTAATTGTTTAGGATAAAATGTTGATGCAGCTTTTCAGGTCTGCTAGTAGCCTATATTACCACTGAACATGTGCAAGTCGTGCATCTAATGTGATACATTAGACCTAAAGTAATGTGGAGGAACACCTGAGTGACTAATAATCACATAAATGATCCCTCTGAATTTTAGTATAACCCAGTGTAAAATTTTTGAAGTCCCTGTGCTGTCAGTATAGTGTTAATTTTGACTTTGATTTACCAAATTGTGTTACTATGCTGTAGACCGATGTATGGACAAAATACAACAATTATCAATGTAAAACGGGAAATCCAGACATCTTGATGGGGCTGGCATTCAAGAAAACATTAAGAAAACTGTACAGAAAACATACAGAAAACTGTAACATTCAGGCCTTGTTACAGCTTTTGATACGTAAGATGCAGTTGATAATTCAGCTTCTAGTAAAGAGATTCTTATCCTCTTTCTGCTCCTTGTTGATTTTAAGGCAGATGACTCTGAGTGTACAACAATAAGTCTTGAATTCTTATTTTCCCCACCAACAGTGCATCAGCCTGATGTTTCTGTAATCGGCAATGTGTGCTGTGCTAACGTTTGAAGTTCGTGTGTTGAGTCACTAAGGGTTCACCTTTCTTTCCAGATGACACCATGACAGCTGCAATCAGCAGATGCATGAGAGCTGACAGTCTTCTGATTTAAAAAAAAAGAGGGTTGCTGGCAAGGCATTTTCCATAAGGAGTTCCTTCTGAGCTCTGCAAGTCATTTCACTTCATAGCTCAATAGGACCTTGATTTGATAACACTCAGGGCATATCACAAACCACACATCTGCTCTCCCGGAGTCTCCCAGGATGAGGGGTGTGACTGAGCTGGAGAGCCTTCTTGGGATTCCATTTCCTTCAAGTTTAGCTTAGCTGTGAGCCAACACTATGAAATTATTGTTAACAATTCACATCTGATGTGTCATATGCCCTTACCAAGGCTTTGTGGTCCACTGGACAAAACTGCTCCATTTTGCCCTGGAGATTTTCTTCTTTTCTGTGTTTCATGGGGTGTGTAACACTGAAGGGCTGAATGGGCTTCACCAGACCCAAGCAAACCACAGATCTCAAGATTGCTTCTGAGTAAAAGTGAGCAAACAGATTTTTCTACAGCAGCTCAGTCATCCCAAGTTTTTCCTGTGACCTGAGTCACAGTCAGGCACTTACTGGGTGACATGTTTTGGTGAGTCTGTGAGAATAAAAGCAGGCTAAGAAATCTAATCCTCAGAGGAGAGCGATATGTTTCCACTTGTGATTCAGTCTCACAGTGAAGAGGTTGTCAAGGGGTTTGTGATCCTGAAAAATAATTCGGGGGGGGGGGG
>NDXB01006231.1:548641-628527 GCA_002631895.1 Agapornis roseicollis | reverse complement strand
GGTGGGGGGTGGAGAGATGGGGGGGGGGGGGGGGGGGGGGGAACCTGCTTAGTGCACAGTGCCATTGGCAGTCATCAGCTCAAGCTGCCTAATGATGTCAGATGGAGTGGCAGGGGAATCCTTTCCAGTAAGGTAACCAGAAGAGTTAAAGTGCTTCCAGAAATTAATCAGTTTGATGCTGATAGTGATTAGTGGAAGGTACCATGATGACTGAAAGTACTTCAAGTGTAATTCAGTCTCAAATCCCTTTCAGGTGAAAGGCATTCGATACATCACAACTGAGCTGCAGGTACCTGTTTGGTGAATGTGGCAGCAAATCTGGGCACTGAATCTCACCACTGGGGGCAAATGCTACTAAGAAAACCTTCCTCTCAAAAATATTATTGACATTTATTTTGGGGTAGAGGGAAATTTAGAATGTAATTTCTAAATTAGCTAGATTCACATTATTTTGATGCTCAGAGGTTTGGTTGTTTGGTGGGTTTTTTGTTTTTGTTTTTCATTTATTTGGATATAACGTTTCAAGTTTTATCCAAAAGTTGGATCATGGCATAAGCTACAGGAAAATCAGTGTACAACTCACTACATGATAAAGCATTAATTTGACTGTATAATGATTTGAGCTTATAGCTTGAGTGATTTAAAAGATCTTCCTTATACTGTTAGCTATCTGTTGAATTAGAGCAGTAAGAAAGATTTTAGGAATCCTTGTCCTGATTTTAGTGTGTCTGTAATGAAAAGCAACAACAATATCTTCATTGCTCCATGGAAACCAGCTTGGTTTTGCAGTGTTAGACAGGTGGGAAAGGAAGATTCTCTCCCATAAAAGAAGGTTGCAAACAAAGTTTGACTGCTATTAGAAGTAACTAACTTCAGAATGTTGGACAATTGTTTAAATTAATCTCGTAGTTGATTTATTACTTTCTGCAAAACTTATGTGGCAAATAAAAGAAATCCTGTTGGACTTCCAAATAGAGCTCAGATACATTACAGAATCACAGAATTGTTTCGGGTCAGAAGAGACCTTAAAGCTCATCCAGTTCCAACCCCCTGCCACAGACAGGGACACCTTCCACTAGAGCAGGTTGCTCCAAGCCCTGTCCAACCTGGCCTTGAAAACTGCCAGGGACGGGGCAGCCACAGCTTCTCTGGGCACCCTGCGCCAGTGCCTCAGCACCCTCACAGGGAAGAATTTCTGCCTAAGAGCTCATCTCAGTCTCCCCTCTATCAGTTTAAAGCCATTCCCCCTTGTCCTGTCTCTACAGTCCCTTGTCAAAAGCCACTCTCCAGGTTTCTCATAGGCCCCCGTCCATTAGGGACTGGAAGCTTCTCTAAGGTCTTCCCACAGCCTTATCTTTTCAAGGCTGAACAACCCTCTCGTGTCTTCATAGGAGAGCTGCTCCAGCCCTCTGACCATCCTTGTGGCCTCCTCTGGACTCACTCCAACAGGTCCACGTCCTTCACAGAGCTCAACACAGTATTCCAGGTGGGTTTGCAAGAGAGTGGAGGTAGAGGGAGAGAATCTCCCCTCTAAACCTGCTGGCCACACTCCTGATGCAAACCAGCATATGGTTGGCGTTCTGAGCTGCAAGCTGAGGGTGCACTCAATCCTATGGTCCATGTTGCTGTCAAAGATGTTGAACACCATGAGCCTCAATACCAACCCCAAGGAGCAACACTTATCACTGGTCCCCACTGACATTGATGTTGAACAGACATTGAGCTATTGACTGCAACTCTGAAAGCTACCATTCAGCCAATTCCTTACCCACTGAGTGGACCATCTGTCAAATCCATGTCTCTCCCTTTTAGAGGCAAGGATGTCGTGTGGGACAGTGTTAAGTGCTTCTCATTATTTGAGACCATCTTCACATCATCCAGCCATCCAAGTGGCAACTTCCTCACAGGTTGCTAAATATAGATTATACTTACTTTCTTAAGAGATTTATTCTCCTTTTGCAACTAATGTAATGACTGCAATCCCTGCATATTGTTCAGGCATTTTTCCTCAATGGGATTGAATAAACTTACTCAAATCCTGCTGGGCAGCTGATATCATCAAAATGCTAGGTTAAGAAAGCTTCATGGTTTCACCAAACCACCATGTTTGTCAAGCAAAGAGATTAAAGTCAGATTTTGGAAGTTCTGTTCATATCACTCTAGGTGATCTGCATCTACCCTAACACACTGCAAGGGTGTGCCTGAAATTAAATTCAGGCCATCTACTCAGTCTTTCCCAAACTATTCATGTAATAGCAATCTATTGCTGGAGCCAGGTTCATAGCTTCTTGACAGAAGCGCTTGTTAACCCTAGCTCTGATGATGATGTTGATGATAATAACAATATGACTGGAAAAATTACAGAGGAAAATAATATTTAGTATCAGATGTGCTCACAGTAAACAAAGGGAGAAATTATAACCCAGTAATTACATGTTCACAACGATGTTTTCTCTGTACGTAAACAAGTCCATTTTCACACATGGAAACGAGGTATACACGACTGCAAAGAAAACTGTTTTAATGAAATTGTTAAGAAATGCTGGGTTTGCTGAAAGAATCTGTATCATCCAAATGTTCCATCAGGTGACTGCGTAGTCTTGGCCAGCCCACTACTAAATGAAAATTATTCAGGAAGTGTTTCTGCAGGTTTCCTTTTCCACTTGATTTTTCTACTAGTGTATCCATATATAGCTATTTCACAGGGTTCTGTTATTTACTTTTGGACTATAATTTTATTTGCATATTTTAATTAGTAGATGTGCAAAAGGGCACCCATCCCAGAAATGAACTGTTTTACTAAATGGAACTGTAGCAGACAAACGTCTTGATGCTTGCCCTTGAACAAGCCACATTCCTGTGCGAGAATAAATTTTACAGTGCACAGTTTTGGACCTATGGTTGTGCCCATAGACCACATACATAATATACATAGACCACATACATAACTGAATATACAAAAAGAAATCAGGTGTGTAATGCATGGTGTTACCCATCTGGTAACCGCAGTTGAAGTAAAACTGGAATTTCACTTCGTATGCCTCGCAGCTGGGGACAACCAAGCCCATTGCTTTTATACAGATTTGCTATGCGTGATGAAGTAATAAGCACTAAATGTTTAATAAATAACAGAGCTATATAAAATACATGCTGAATGAATAGTTTATGCTGTGACATGCATTCCCTTTCAATCCAGAACTTCCTATAAAGTATGCCATAAACCTTAATTTTTCGCTGAGGCAATCCTGTCCCAAGGTCCCACATGTTTGAGACAGTTGCATGAATGCATCTCTGTAATCCCCCTCTCCATAAACACCTCTATTTATAGTGCTTTAAAATGTTGTAATGGGCTCATCCATCATCCTGAAAGATGAGACTCACTGGCTGTCATGGCTCAAACCTCCTGTCCCTTCATTGACAAATATGTCTGAAGATCAGTGAAAACCTCCATTTAACCCACGCAATAGGAATCCATTTCCCTCGTGCTGGATGGGGAGTACCTGGCTAGCACAGCATGGGCTCTGCAGCAGAAACCGACCCTGAATAACCCCTATTTCAATTTCCAATATGACAGTCTGTCACTGTATCACAGTTCCATGTTTCAAGCGCTAAAACCCAAACAGAAGTCAGGTGCTGTGGTATTTTCTCCACAGAAGTTGCCTTCCGAACACTTTTGGTACATTGTTTTGTTGACTTTGAGCTCCATGAGGAAGATGGCTCTAATGCTTCTCCCTCAGGCCCAGGGTAAGGTTCAGTAGAGGAGCTCCAGCCCTTCGGTGCTCAAGGGTGTTACAAACCTACAGTGTTTGGGGTACGATTTTATTTTGAGATATTACCCATGATGTTACAGCAACGAATGCCTGCCAAAGGACACCGGCTTGGGGTAACCTCAACCTGCCCGGCCTGTCAGGGCCTGGCAGCCTCAGCAGCCCTTCACTGAGGAGGACGGCCTGCCCTCCACAAAGATGGCGGCCCGCAGAGGGAACTACGCTCCTCAGACCAAGATGGCCGCCCCGCCGGTACTCATCGGACCTCTTGCCCATACTTATGATGGCTGTCAAGCTGCGGGCTACGTGCCAAACACAAAGGTGGCCGCCCCAGCCGGGGTGTTCCCTGCCCTTACCAAACATGGCGGCGCGGAGCAGCAGTCAGCAGGCGGCGCGGGGCGGGGCAGGGGGCGGGACAGGGGCGCGCCCGCCGCCGAACCGGAAGCGCCGCGCTGCCTCCTCCAGCTGGTTGTCATTTCGTGCGGCAGCTTGGTCCTGAGGAGACGGGGCTCGGCAGCGGCCGGGTGGGGAGGAGGAGGGAGGCACCGGCTGCGGCACCGAGGCAGGAAGCGGCGGCCGCTGGGGGGGGTGGGGGGAGGGGAAGGAGACAGGAAAATAGGAGAAAGAAAGAACGACGAAAAGAGGTAAAACAAGGCAGCGGCGGCAGCAGCGGAGGTTCCGCGGGGAGGATCCGTCGCAGCCAGGCTCGCGGCTACCGGAGCGCCTCCCGATTCCCCGGAGCCGGTGTCGTGGCAGGCGGCCTCCCCCGTTCTCCCGTCGCTCTCGCCCGCGGAGCCTTCCCGTTCTTTACATCGCCGGCAGCAGCGTCTCCCGCGGCGACCCTCCCGGCGCCCAGCCGGTTTACATGAGGGGGAAGGAATCCCGCCTGGAGCCGAGAAGACGCGCAGCAGGGGAAGGACTGCTCCGAGGAGCCGCCGCCGCCGGACCCCGCGCCCCGGTTAGTCCGCCGGGTCCCCCCTCCGCTGCGCCCAGCGGCCGAGACCCCGTCCCATAATCTCCGGGAGATTTGGGAGAACCGGTTAAGCACCTTCCATGGGGGAGAGAGGAGCCCGGCCCCCCGCCGCCAGTACCTTCCCCTCCCTGCCGGAGGCTGCTCCTCTCCTGAGGTAAAAAAAATACTCCCCTGCCTTCCCCGACACCAGGACTCTTGCGAGGGAGGGGGGACACCGCGGGGGCACCCCACAGAGAGCCGGGGCCTGGCGAGCGGAGCCCGCCCGCCCCTGCCCCGCTGGATGCCGAGTCCTTGAGGAGAAGGAGGAACAACACACACACACTCGCACATCCACCGGCCTTTCAGCCCGGGGCTCACTGTCTGCGGGGAACGCGCGTATCTCGGTGGAAAGAAAAGAGCCCCGCACCAGAACCCACCCTTCCAGCAGCAGTGAGAGCAAGAAAATCTCCTTCCCCTTCCTCCTGCACAACTCGCTGTCCCCTCCCTTCCCTTTTCCTGAACTGTGAATGCTGATTTCTGAGATGAAAATCTTCCTCATCGGACAGCCAGGACTCATATGAAGGACACGCAAATACCGGATCATAAATAAGAAGCGAGTCTGGCGAGCTCAGAAACCCAGCCCAAAAGGAGCAGCATCAAGAATCCACCCTTCTGCACAACTCACTCCCCACCCAACACACATAGAATACTAATTTCCTGAGATAAGATCTTGCCCCTTTAAACAACCACACACACGCGCATACACACACAGTGTATATTATTACTAAATATAATAGGTTAAACCCAACAGCACGGGGGAAAAAGCCTCTTCTGCAACTTGCTCCCCCTTTTCACCCTTCTGAATGCTGAGATCCTGAGGTAAATTTTTCCCTTACCCACAGCAAAGACTCTTTTTGAACAGGACACAAATATATATTAGATTATAGAGATGTATTAAATTATTCCAGATTTAAATCTATTTTTTGCTGCCAAGGGATCGGGGGACCAGACGTCATTGTATTTTCTTTTTTTTTTTTCCCCTTCCCTCTTAACTCATTTATGGGTGAGTCGAGGCTGCTGAGGAGGAAGAAAACAGGATAGTTACAATCTCTTTATTCTTATTCCCCAGAAGCTTTTTCTCTTATTGCTGTGCATTTCCTTTAGAAAAAGGAAACCTCTTATTTTGTGAACCAAAGATTTATTTTTCCCTTCCTCCTGGCCAAAGGAAGGAAACAGACAAAATTGACACATTTAAGTAGTTGGAGAGATCTAGCTTTTGCAAACAAAGCAAACACCTTTATACAAATCTGAAATAGTGTGGAGGGAGAAACTGGAATATCTAGCTAAAACCAGGATACTAATCTCGCCTCAGAAGAGGACGAGGTAAACACTAAACGTCAACTTGTTCTTAAAGGGAGGAGTCAAACCCTAAATATAATAAATGGGGGATTACGGGTTTGGAGTGTTAGTGCAAAACAACACTGGAAATAAGTCAGCTTTTCCAGTCAGATTTCATCCACATCTGCAGCCCCCACACCATCATCAAAATGCAACCCCCAGTCCTGCTGCTTTTATAAATAATAACACAGCTGCCAATGGCAGTAGTGCTGGGTCAGCTTGGCTCTTTCCTGCTCCAGCTGCCCATAATATTCAGGATGAGATTCTGGGGTCAGAAAAATCTAAAACTCAGCAACAGGAAAAGCAAGAGTCCCTAGAAAAACAGCAGCTTTCCCCTGGTCAAAGTCAGGAAGCAGGCATGCTCTCTGAACCTGAGAAAGCTAAAACTGAAGAAAATCAGGGCGATAATTCTTCAGAGAACAGCAATGGAAAGGAGAAAATAAGAATAGAGTCACCAGTGTTAACAGGATTTGATTATCAAGAGGCTTCAGGGCTAGGTACTTCGACACAGCCCTTGACATCCACTGCATCTTCTCTGACTGGTTTTAGTAACTGGTCTGCAGCTATAGCTCCTTCTTCTTCTACAATAATCAATGAAGATGCAAGTTTTTTTCACCAGGGAGGGGTCCCTACTGCCTCAGCTAATAATGGTGCTCTGCTATTTCAGAATTTTCCACACCACGTCAGCCCTGGCTTTGGTGGTAGCTTTTCCCCCCAAATTGGACCCCTCTCTCAACATCACCCTCATCACCCCCATTTTCAACATCATCACAATCAGCATCAGCAACAGAGGAGGTCTCCTGCAAGTCCTCATCCACCTCCATTCACACATAGAAATGCTGCTTTTAATCAGTTGCCTCATTTAGCTAATAATCTTAACAAGCCACCTTCTCCATGGAGCAGCTACCAAAGCCCATCGCCTACACCATCTTCATGGAGCCCTGGTGGAGGTGGATACGGTGGGTGGGGTGGGTCCCAAGGTCGAGACCATCGCAGGGGACTGAACGGAGGGATAACACCCTTGAACTCCATCTCGCCCTTAAAGAAGAATTTTGCAAGTAATCATATCCAGTTGCAGAAATACACTCGACCCAGCTCAGCCTTTGCTCCAAAATCGTGGATGGAAGACAGTTTGAATAGAGCTGACAACATTTTTCCTTTTCAGGTGAGCATACTCTCTTATATCCATAAGGAAAATAAACATGTAAGTGTGTTAAAATGCCCTAGAAAGGGTTGGGGCTTTGAACAGCACCAAGTGATTGTATGACCGCTGTGCTTGCAACTAAAAATACATACATATAACTTGAAATGTCATCCTGTGAATTATGCTCTGAACTGTGAGTCGTGGTTTATTTTTTATTGTGTTTTGGTTTTTTTAATAGTGGTGATCATATAAGTATCTTTTGCGCACCAGACATATGCATTAGCCAGTTTACTTCAGTTTAATACTTACATTCAGAAATAGCTGATGAACAAATTCAGTTGCAAGTAGTGAGTATATTTACCAAAAGGAGACAGAAATAAAGTGCTGCCAGATGAAGTATGAAGATAGGAGGCCTTTTTAAGTACTCAAGAATGTACCACATCTGAGAAAAAGTATAAAGTGTTTGTATGTTCATTTATAGTGTCAGATGGACTTGCAGTGCAACATCATTTTGCAGCAATGTTTTGGAAACTTTCTTTTGTTACATGATGATAATCAATGCAGTTTGCTTTCCTCAGTAAGAGCAGCAAATTTTACTTACAGGCCATTAAAGCGTCATCAAAAATAGATGTAGACGAGTGGTCTCCTGTATTTTAATATGGCCTTATCCTGGCAGGAGCAGGTTGTCTAGCAGTTCAGGCTTTCCTCCAAGCTGACGTTTTATGAATTTGGAAAGAACTATAATGTTGAACCTAATTTGCAGTAAAAATTATGCTAGAAGTATTCTTCCTTTCACCTGACCCCTAGTTAAATCTAGCTTTTATGTTTGTCTGTGCTTTTTGTAAACTCTTTTAGGGTGAACCAAAAAACCTGAGAGTTCTTCTATGTTTAGAGGGTTGTTTTTCAGGCAAAAGTAAAAACCTCAGAGTGATGGCTGTATTTCTAGCCATGCTGCAAGAACCAGGGTGACCTACTTTAAAACAATTTGAAAGATCTGAAGATAAAACCCAGTATGTTTCATGTTGTAAACAACCCTAAAGAAACCAGAAATGTATTTAATAATGACTTTGTGGATTCAGACCCAGGAACAGTTCAGTTCTGCCTCCTCTACTGTTCAGTTTTTGTTTGGTTTGCAGGGTCTGCGTGTGCAGCCTTCTGACAGCAGAGCAGCTGCTGGCAATAACTTTCCATTAGAGACCTTTATTCTACTGCAGAGCTACTAGCTGGTTCAGTGTCAGGTAGAGCCCTTGTACATTTAGAATGCATAGTAATAATTGATTTTAATGTCAGGATTTGTAATTAATATAATGAACCTGTGTTCAGCATACCAAATTTATACACTGAAACCATTAGAAAAAGGGACACAGCTGGAGTCGGTCTTTTCTCAGCCTCACTGCAGCGAGACTTGGCTCACAGTTTAATTCATTCTGTACCCTGACACATAGCTGATGTTCAGAGTGACAGAATGAGATCAAGTGTGTCCTTGCTGCTGTGTATACAGCCCAAATACATACACAGCAATAGAAATGTGCTTGGTTTGACATCAAGGAAATTTCAGGAAATTGGCAAAGTCAACCTTGACTTCTGGGTTGTGCTCCAGACATAAAATAGCAGACCCATGTATTTTGATCTTGGTAAAGAAATAGTTTTTGTGTAGCATGTTGGTATCTGTTTACATAAACATTAAGATGAAGCTGTACATGTCAAGACCAAGTCTGACACTCTTTCATGCCAAGAAAAGGAAAGTGTTGGAGCGAACTGCTTTCCAGTCTGTTACTATCACTTCTGTGAAGAAAAGGGCAGGGCAGCAAAACAGGACTTCAGCACTGCAGACCTACAAAGATGCTGACTGATTTTGAAGCCATCTTGGACAACTGCTTTTTATAACCTTCTTTTTCTATAAAATCTTTAGCTCCTTTGGTCCCTCAGTCATTTGTGTGTTGAAAGCATATTGAATTTTTGAATCGCTGGAAACAAATGATGTAAAATTGGACCTTTGATGCCTTTTTATTTGTTTTCTTGCTTATGCTGATTGTATGCCTGACTTCAAGCAGGAATAAGGACTTTTGCTTATTATATATTTGTGTTTATGCATATATATTTGCAGTATCCTTGGTGATGCAATCATGTGTTGGATAAGGCTATTTTGTTACTAGAATCTTCTTAGATTCCTGTTTAGGAAATAATTGAAAGCTGTCTTTGCTGCAGCAACATAATGGAGTAATTTGATACAACTATCCCTTTCATTTAATATTTATGTTTTGCTGCTTAAATCATTAACAAGTGTTGCTAGTGAAAATTAGTTTCTTTAGAAGGCAAGATATAAACCAGCAATTGCAAATATTTGGGGATCACTTTCTTTTTTTCCTCAAAGGTTGCCTCTGCTTTAGCACTTGGTGAAACACACAACTCTTATGTTTTGATGAAACCAAGTGTAAGTGCTCGTTTCCTCTTCAGAGAGGACAACATTGCATAATGTCCCTATAAGCCACTAACATGAACTACTACTCACTTCAGATATTTGTGCCCATGGCCCTTAGATGCTTGCAATGAAGTGGGCATTCCAAATGGCACAGCTGAAAGGAAAATAATGTGGTGATCGCTTTGATAATCTTGCAATCTGATGATTGCTTGCTTGGTATTCAGAGCTGCATGAAAAACATTGTGCTTTTTGTTCTAAGTGTTTTTCCTTTGGAATTCTGTCTCCTAGCATTTCAGAAGTAGCATGTCTGTAGAAACCTCTTGTTGCAGAGATGGAACTGGAAGCAAGGTCAGAGAAGACTGTTACCAGATCTGCTAATGAAATTAAGTTTTGATATTGTGCTTTAGCCACTGGGCAGGCTTCCCCCTTCAGATCTTTTGAAAAGAGAAAACCCATTGTTCTTTGTGCATTCATTTGAAAAGGAAATGGTCTCCAAAAGAAAAAATGGTTTCTGAATTAAAAAAAAAAAAAGTGTCTTTTGGATAGAAGAGCCTTCCCTGAGAATTAAGAAATGAAAATGCTTTGACTGTTACTATTGCATCTTAAAAAGTTACTGCTTTTTAAAAGGAATTCCTTCTACTTCTCTCCCAGCAGCACTGACAAAATAAGTGCTCAGTAATTGCATGTTACTGCAGCATTGCCCTCAAGATTGTTTTGGCTTTCCTTTTGCTATGTACTTGCACTTCCTCATGAGAGTGGAACATCCTGCCTGTTATGCAATGAATAAATCTTGCTTTGATAGGCATTTCCAGGTTTCCAGATCTCATCTTCAAATGCATGATGATGTTTTTCAAGCTGGGCTTTGAAGGCACAAGCAAGTTAAGCAATAGTGTTCAGCTTTCTGTAAAAATGCTTAAAAATAATTTACGTTTCTTCCTGGAACCAGCCTTGAAAATAACTGCCCATTTCAAAGAATTCTGTCCATGAGAGCAGTTCATTATATCCACTTGTTCGAGATGTTTTTTCCTTTCTTCTGCAGCGGCTAGCTTCCAGGTATATCACCCCTTCACATCCATTGAGGGGCTGTGCCAGGGAGACTTTCTCTTTCCCCAGGCAGATACGGAATGTTTAAGAAAACACATACGTGATTACAGAACGTGTTTGAATTCTGAGCCATGCATCATGATTTGTTTGCCCACAGAAATGGATTGATTTAATAAGTGTATTAAACAAATGCACAGGGTCCTAGAAGTAAAAAATAACCTCTTGAATGCATTTGCCGATCTTCCCTCTTGAAGGAATTTTGCAAATAAATTTCTTTACCATGCCTCTATTTTACTATTTGTTTTTAGTTTCTGAAGAACCTTTTTGGGAATCCTGATGGCTGGTTGTATAAAACCAGGCTATTTATTCTGCAGCAAGTCTTGCAGAACTTGATTCTAGCAGCAGCAATTATTCCAAGACATTTCAAGCTATCATTTGAAAGGAGAATAAACACTGGAAGCTGGATTTTTTAAATGTCTGTTCACCCTGTTTTCTGTAACTACATCAGCTGTGTAGTAATTAGTGTTTTGTGTGCTGTTCCCCACAGCCACTGATCTATGGAATTAGAAGCAGTCTAATGTGGTATGACATGCGCAAGTTAAGTACTGTGGAAGTTAACACTGTTCTTGTTTTATAAACTTACTACTGACGTTAGTACTTCGGCTTTGGCCCTCCTGTGTGTTTTTGACCTCAGGGTTTCTTTTTAAAAAGAGCTTTTGTTAGAAGCTATTTGAATTATGTTTGTATTTTCCTAAGATTAAAAGGAGTACTCTTATTAAGCATTTTGCTTTGAAAATTGCCTACTTAGCAGCTAAGCTAAAGATTGAGAACACAAGATATTGTGGAAGGTAAAGGCAAAAGAAACTTAGTATGTGGCTAAAATAGCATCAGACATGTTCCTGGAAATTTTATAAAGGTCTATAATTTCTAACACTTAAAAAAAAAAAAAAGTTCAAGTTTACTAAACCAGAAGTGCTCCCTCCCAAAAAAACTCCTATGCGTCATTTAACTTTTCCAGCTTTCTCTTATTGTTCCCTGGTGAAGCTATAAAAGATGATCAGGGCAGCATAGAGCAACATCCTTTCAGGAAAAATCTGTTTATTCAAAGCCTTTAATTCCCTGGATACTGGACTGGGAGCTGGAATACAGCATTTGCAGTGTGGTGGGAAGGAGGAGAAGCTTACCCGGAAGCAGAAAGTCCAAATTTGCTTTGTAGTTAAAAGAAAAACGTGGAACTTGTATTTAGTACCTACAGTACCACCTCTCCCTACATGCTTTGCTTTGCCTGAGACACAAGGCTTTTGAATTGTGGGAAATGTTCGCAAGGTTTCAGAAAGTTTCAGGCTTCCCAAGCCATGGTGAGGGTAGCAAATGTAGTTGTGAGTTTTCGAGTTTTCACAAGTTTGACAAGATTTAAATACATAAAATAAGCCCTGGTTTTACAATTACACCTATTCCATAATAAATACTGCTTAATCACCTGCAATAAATTGCTTAATGTGGTGGCATGTTTTGCATGATTACTGGTGCCTCAGTCTTCAGAGAAATCAGATTTTATAAGATCATGTATACCCTTAGCTACCAGCCAGTGCTCATACCCTGCCAGGCTTTATTTGTTGTACAGTTTGCAGTTTTAGCACTGGGAGGCCATCCTGAGAGACCCGAAATGGAAACTCTTGGGTTCTGGACTTGTAATTGTTCAGGTGACGATAATGCCGTGGGTGCAGGTTAACTATAATGAATCTGCACCTAAGTTAGATGTTTATTTTTCTACTGTGCAGTAGAATTTAGGCGTGTGATTTTTTTGAAGTGCAAAGTGTGATCATCCAGTGCAGGAAAAATTCACGTTTAATTTCTTCTGTAGATGAGGATGTCCCAGTATATACAGCGTATATGCTTAGCACCAAGTGACTTTCTTTTTGGGAATGACATGTCTTTGGACTTTGAAAAATATAATTGGAATAGGAATCAGAATTTAGTGATTTCCTATTACAAGTGGCTTCATTGTTTTACAAGACCTCTGATCTGTCTGGGTGCTAGTGGGGAAACCACTGCAGTCCCAGAGGTAAAGTGGTTTGCCTATGCTGTCTGGATCCAATGACAAAGTTGTGATATAAGCACTGCATTCTTCTCTCCATGCTCCAGCAGTGCGATTGCATTATCATGAGCACTGTACATACTCACAGATGATTTCTAGGCAGTAGGAGCATCAGAATAATCTAATTTTTCTGTAGACAGGGCTGGCCAATGTATAGTTCAAAACTTTGGTGCTTGCTGATGTAGAATATTTAGTCTTGACAGCTCTCAACCAGATGTACTGTCACTTCTTGTATATTATTGTGAAAACAATACTGCTTATGCAACATTATGGTTGATGAATGTCTTTTGAAATGTTGGCTGACATTTTCAACGTAGTCATGTATTAAGACTGCAGGTTGATTTCTTTCTTTTTGGTTTGTTTATTTTTTGGTTTTTGTGGCCTTGTGTTCAACCTGATGTGTTTCTACCTCAGTTCTGTTTCCCCAGGATAAATGTGTGCGCCCTTTGAGCCCTCTGATAAAGCAAACTTTGAGATGCTCTAAACAAACTTGTGTAAAGCCAAGTTCTTGTGATTAATATGGGTAAATAACAGCAGGCTGTAGTTAACTGATTTTGTTCCTGAAGTGTACATACTCTGCTTTAGTCCAGTCTGTCATTATCCCTGAGTCTTTTCTTTACAAATAAAACATTTACAGTAAGCAATCCAGCTCCATGCAAAGCACTGCAACTCTGTGAACTGATCCATTAAAACCCCACCACTATAGTGTTACTAATTCTGTCTACACGAAGCCTTTTGAAGAAAACATCACTTTTTTTTCCTCAAATACAGCGTGGTTTATGTGCTTTACAACTTGTAACTAACATCTATCTCGCCTTTATTTGCCAGTTAATGATCGGTATCTTGACTGTTCCAGCTTTTCTGATGTCATGGAATTAAACATATAGTTACAAGTTTGTTCAACAATATGGCCACTACCACTAGCCTGTCATCAGTCTTTATGTTGGTTCTATAATACATATATACATTTCAGATATAAGATGTGTTTCTGATAAAATGTGCAGGTCAATTTGGAAGTTAAGGCAAGCATGATTTGTGCTACATTTTTCAAAGCAGTCTTACTGTCAAAGGCCTTTAAGTAATATAAAAACTCTGAAATTCAAACTGCCAGTGACTTTCTCTAGTATCATGAACCCTTTCAGCACTGCGGCAAGTAGTCAACTCCATTAATGGAGTTCTTTTGGAAGAAGCACTGTGCA
Source organism: Agapornis roseicollis (assembly GCA_002631895.1). Taxonomy (NCBI): domain Eukaryota; kingdom Metazoa; phylum Chordata; class Aves; order Psittaciformes; family Psittacidae; genus Agapornis; species Agapornis roseicollis. The sequence continues at coordinate 614,503 of NDXB01006231.1, read as the reverse complement.
AGCCTCTGAACCAGATAGGCATGGCATTTTGGCTAGTCTTTATTTAAGATATACATGACTGACATCTTTTCATAGGATAGGGGTATTTTGTTTATTTATATATCAAGTTCTTGAATTATTCTGCATTTCCAGAGATGTGGATTGCTGCATTAATTTAATATATTAATATATCCAAATTCAATGTAACAGTAATAGTGGCTCTTAGTGTTGTGCTTAAACATGATTTGCCAACTTCTAATTGATAAGCAGAGACATAGAGGAGCAAACTGTTTCAAACAACCCAGGAAAAAGTGATCTTCCCAAGGGTGCTGAGGCTGGGGCAATTCAGCACCATGAACTGACAAAGATGATTAAATATGCTGTAAGCACAAAGACCTTTTGTTGGAAAGACAGGCAAGAAATGGATAGTAGCATACCAGTGTGTTGAGGATGCTCTAGCCTATGGCAGTCTTCTCCATTACTGTACAAGTTAGGGGAACCACTGGACGGCCTGAGTATGAATGTGGGCCACAGTTTAGCCAGTCCTCCTTTTTTGTGCGATTCCTAATATCTGCAGGTAGGAATATGACCAATTAAACTTTTGAATCAGTGTGCAGGGTTGTGTTTTAAAATGTTTGTAGTATGAGTAGAATCTAGAATCTTAGTGACCTTATACTACAAAAGTGACAACTAGCTGGTGAACTCAGAAGGGGAAAACCATAAACTCCTCACCAGAAAAAGCTTCCATTGGAGATGTGGTGTTCCTATCAGCAAACCAGTTCAATTCAAATTTCTTTCTCAAATGTTTGAACGTTCTGTTCTCAAAATTAGAAACTTACCACTGTAGCAAACCTCCCTGTTCATCACTATAGCTCATCCCATATGGGTATTTTACAGACAAGAGGCTGTCTTTGGGCTCATGATACTACAGCGTGTATACAGCACAACGAGCTAGAAATGACTTGGACTGGGTTTCTTCCTTCACGTCTCTTGCACAACTGAAATGTTAAGTGCCACAAATTCAACAAAGACTTGCAACTACCGAGGTTCTGCACTTTGTGAAATAACAGTTTTGTAGCTGTTCATGGCTTGGACTGGAGGTCAGTTCCACACAGAGAAACACAATGCACTTGTGACCGTTGGAATGGAAGAAGGAGTAGCTACTGAGGGATGTCAGGTTTTCAGAAAATGCTCCTACCTGTGTTTGAGGCTATTTCTGTCATGCTGTGAGGACTGCTGAAAATGTAGAGGTTGTTTTCTAGTATCCATTCCTGAGTTACACAGCTGCTGGATCCTAATGGGCCCAGGATGCAGACCCAAGGATTTTTACTCCATTTTGCTAAGATATTTAAGTGTAAATAGAGTTTGAAATAGTTATGAACTAGTAATATGTAAACCAAAACAATAAACTAAGTATTACTGGGGAAGGAAGAAACCAGTAGAAACTTTCACACAAATGTGTGAAAGTACAACACAGAATTTAAATGCTTGTGATAAGTTTCTTTAAGGTGTATCACAACGACGTTGTAGTATAAATGACCAAGGAAAGAAATGCTGTGCAGAGACAGGGCAGCACTATGCTTTTTATAGCAAATTTGATATTGGGCTGGACTAATAAAGCAAATGGTTCCAAACTCTGGTCTTTCTAATGCTGTTTGAAATGCAGCATATCCAGGTAGAAATACTTCACCTGTTCTGTATCAGTAATAAAGTGTTCTGCAGAGAGGAAAAAAATGTTAGAAAATGTAATGGAAGAATAGCATTTTTAGAGGTCAGAATGGAACTTACAAATTTGGAAATGGACCAGAACTCAAGAGTTAGTGGGTTCCTGCCCTTAAAATTGTATTAGGTGTTTAAAGTCTGAGATGACCGATCATTGTCTGATACAAAGTATACCTCTTGCAACACTGCGATCAATACCGCTTTAGCATGTCATCACTGGAAGTAAAGGGCATTATAACTTGATACACAACAGTCTTTGTGTAATACAGCTTTTACTTCACCACTGGTTTTAAAATGCTCAAAGCTGGGTGTGTGTGCTCTGGAGAAATTTCAGCTTCACAGCTAGGGTTAGGGACAAAAAACATATATTCACTGCTGTAATAATAATAATCATAGAGAAACAGTTTAGAGCAAATGTCTGCCTTGAATTGCTCACATTTTGCTTTCTTATTTTAAACAGATACTTTCCATGCTTGCCCTTAGTTCAGAGATTCAGAACAGGATTGAAGTAAAATCTTTGGATTTATTGTTAGAGTTCTTCTTTCAAGGTTGATTACTATAAATGTATAACATTCTGTCAGTGTTCCACAAATGTCTAAATGGATAAACGTGTAGACAGCATGGACAGGTGAATAATTTGGGGAATGATTTTTTTTCCTCTGTTAGTGACCTTTTATGATACTGTAAAGGTTTCAAAGTTTATAAATGATATCAGTTATTCTGAATTTGCTAATTAAAATAATGCAGTGCTAGGATATTTTAAGTTGTCTTACACTTTATAATGTCAGATTTATAAGACATGGAATTTATTGTTTTAATTGGGAAAGTCTGAACCACGCATGTGTTAAATGATGGGTTTGAGTAAAACGAAGGAAAAATATTTGGTAAGTATACATCAAATGGCTTGAGATAATGAACCAGTAAAGTACCTAAGACATCTTGCCTCCCATTTGTTGGGTCCTCCTTCAATTCTAGCAATGTTTGGAATACCAAACTTGTGAATGCAATAAATTAAAAATGAGAGCAAAGTTATCACCTAGTAAACCAGGCTATCTGGAACAGTACCAATTGTGTGGCATACTTAGAACTGACTGGGCAGAATTTGATTACTTCAGTTGTTGAGGTGAGGGAGATTCTGTGTGCTTCTGGAATTTAGATTTTTTTCCAATTTGGGCTGAAATACCTCACTTATGATTTCTTCTTGCAATTCTGTCTCCTGGGGAATGAGCTTTACTTCACTGTGAAATTTGTTTTTAACAAAGTTTAGCTGTGAAGCACAAAATCCAAACTAAGTATTGAATTGGGGTTCTTGAATGATTGGATACGATAGCTGTAGATGAGATTCATATTTCATTTCAGAATGTTCTAATTTTTAATATTCCTACATCAGACTGACTTCAGTGGTGTATGTGTTTTTATTTATGCTGTAGTAATGTAGAACAAACCTTAAGTTTTTATGTTTCAGACGGTCTTGTTTAAGTGTGTGTTGCCTAAACTGGCTTTGTCTGTATTTGCTTGCAGGATCGCACAAGGACTTTTGACATGCATTCACTGGAGAACTCCCTAATTGACATAATGAGAGCTGAAAACGATTCACTGAAAGGTAAATTTAGAAAGAGACTATTTCCTGCAATAAATAATTGGGAAGACCTGCTTGCTTTGTAAGAAACTTCAGTTTGGGGTAGGAAAAGTAAAGGGTAGGCCTCCCCTTTTTTTTTCTTTTTCAGTTGTCTCTACATGAAGCTATTGCAACACTTGAGCACTTGAATGTGGTTTGTCTTTATGCAAAACAATGTGAAACAAGCATAAGCTGATCTTTTGTGTAAGTTGCCAGTGTTGTTTGTAATAGATGCAATGTATGTAGCCTGTAAAAATGATCAACTTCAGGCATCTTGAGCAGCGCAGTGAGATGTAACTTCTTGTTTAATAGTGTTTTCCTGCTGAAGTCATAGTTTTTTCTGCCTTGGAGAAGCACGAGTTTTGTCTATGTCATTTTGAGAAGAACACAGCAAATTTCATCACTTTCTTGATATTTTTTAGTCCTTTGCCTCTGTTTTTGTTGTGGCCTTGAATTGCAGAATTCTTTATAGCATTGGGAAAGGGAGGTTCAACTGACCTGCAGTTGGGATTTATCTCTGAAAATACATCAACTTACAAAGTATTCAAAGCATTGTCTACATGTTTTATCTAAACCTGAATAGAAACTGCTTACGGTATAAAACTGAGAAGTCTAGTTTTGTATAATGAGTAATCTATTTCAGTTCAATGGTTACTTGTAGAAGTAAATACTTAGGCTCATTATCTAAGCATTCAGTTTTGTTACCAGTCATGAGGCCACTAAAAAAGCATACCTGCATTTGTGGTTTCTTAAAGTAAATTTCTTTTCAAGATATCAAGGCTTGTAGTGTTAATGTAATCTGACTTGTTTTAATAGCGACCAACCTTTGATAAACTGGCAATACCCTGCATTTGTTGCATTCACCGTTGCCTGAAATGCAGCTTGCATTTCACATCCCCAGTATACCAAGAAATACACTTTCCTATTGAAATGACAAGGAGGGCTTGATATAGGTAATAGCAATGTCAAATGAAATAAAACCAAAAATACATTCTCTCCTTATGTACTGGGGACCAGGCTTTTATTAATGACAAGTAGTAATCACTTTCTTTTGGTTTATATGCTGTCTGGCAACATCCTATGCCGCAGCATTTTATCTCAAACCAAGAATTAGGTGCCCTTCCTTGACTGCAGCACCTGGGATTTGCCCTGAGACCTTCTATTCAATGGTCAGGCAGGCCCAACCCAGCTTTTAGCTGATGAAATCTGGCAAGATAACAACCCAAGGTGACATGGCTGTAGAACAAATAAAATTTCCCTTTAAATATTAATTCAGCAGAGTCAGGTTCATATGTATTTATACTCAGTAACTAAACAAGGGTAGTTCTGCTCAATAATAACTTTTAGTTTAAATGCTTTGAAAAGATTCTTTGCAACTGAAATATGTTTTAAGTGCTTACCATGTTTAAAGAATGATGGAATAAGTGTGTCAGCAAAGAAGATGTGTATTTGTGATTCATGTTAATTCCTGCTTAAACTTGATTGTTAATCCCCTCTGCAGAGCCACTTACCGTTTAGATAAAGTTTTGTGTGTGTTGTATCCTACTGATTGAAACACAGTAATATCAATCAGGTATTGCTCTGGGAATTATTTCTTAAGTTCTTTATAAATTATTCTGTTTATAGTTAATAGTTATAAAACTATAAAGAAAAAGCCAAAGACAAAACCATTAAGTTTGCTTATAACGAAATGTGCAGTGTACTGAATTTGCTACTTATCTGGCATAGCGTACAGTAACTTAGTTGCTGCAATATACTTAGGAATGGATCTTTACTCAAAGTAGCATCTGCTGTGTTGTGGTAATGTGGCAGTGATCGTCCGTAACTAGGGCAGGATTTGGAAGGAGAGGAAATAACTTTAGTTAAACGAACTTAGAGATGGAAAAAAATCAGAACTTGGTGGTAGAAAACGTATTACAAGTCAAGTCTGAAGAAGGGTCTGTGATCACAAACCTACTGGTTTTTGTTCATCTGTATTGGCGTATGATTATGTCTTACACAGATTCTCTCCTGTTTTCACTTTTCTTGCCTCATCTTTATTTAAACTGATTGAAAGGAATCTTTAAAAGCCTTGGATCTAGAAATAAGACAAATTATGGTTGTCATTTCAAATCATGCATGCCATTTCAAACACCTGCAGTTAAATAAGCTGATCTATAAGATGTTTTTTCTTGTGCTTTTTAAATGGGTTAATCAGTGCATACAGTGCTTTTAAACTAAAGTTGGAAGCTCTCAGAAAGGAAAAGCTTCTGGGTTTGAGACTTTAAAAATAGCCTGGGCAAGACAGTAATAAAACATACTGTAGAGAGCAATCTCAGAATGGTATGGAAATAATTTAGATGATCTAATAGGCCTCACTCCTATCTTGTGAGTCTTTCAGAGGCTTTAATACTGACTCAACATCAGTTTCCTATGTAACACTAACACCACCCCTTTTCATATTGTAGTGAACTTCAAGAGAAAGAGGTGCAATGTTACAATACACCTTCAAAACAAAGTATGGACATGATAATAGATACCAGTTGCAGTTTGGAACATGCTGTCTCTTGGAAATAATTTCTGTGTTTAAATGGTGTGTTCAGAGCAGCAGGTTTTGGAGCCCGTAATAAAATTTTAAGTAGGAAGTCTTCAAAATGCAACAAAATCCTTTCAGAGTGTGTACTTCTTGCCTGAGCTGATTAGGTTCTGCTAGTTTGGATTTGCTTAAGACAGTAATAATTATGGTCTTGAGTTGTCTTGCTATATGAGATAGTGTTTCCTGCTTGAGGTTCAAAGGTGATTCTGAAGTATCATCAATTCAGTACGTTCAGTTTTAATGCTTTTTGTAGGCATTTTACCTCCTCCCCCCCTCCTCTTTTTAAGGTATATTTTTATCCCTGTTCAAATCCTCTTCCTTTGCTGAGCAGCTGCCATTTCAATATGTTATTTTTATCCACACGAGTGAAGTGTGCTGCATGCTGCACAGCCAATGACAGCCTGCAGAAGCCTTTCCCTGGAGACTAATTGCATCTCCTTTACAATTTATTCGGCCTTCGTGAGCTGAGCCTGGGATCCAGAGACTGATTTCTGAATCTGGGTCTTCCACATGGCAATTTGAGCATAACTGTAATAGTAGTAGACTGACTAAATATTTCCTTGTTAAGTGACACTGAACTGTCTTTAAATACTTTATAACCACAGACTGTTTTATTACTGAAATATATTATGGTTCAGTTCAGAATATAAGGTTATTGCTTAGAAATTATGCAAAGTGAAATGGATTAAAGCACCAGGCCAGTACATCTGCTTCTGGCACTGCAAAGCACTCCTGCAAAATTCGGGTGTGAATAGCTCAGTATTTGCATGAACGCTGTGAAGTGATACAGTCTCTAAGGAAATGCACTTGCACACAGAAAGGAAGGTTTTGGAAGTAGCATAAGGTCAGAGTATACATGCAGACACTGGGAGAGACAGTTGAACAGCAGCTCTAAATTTTATGGCTGCAAAGGTAGAATGATGAGAACTGGCACCATTTAGGATTTCTCTGAGCAAGTGGATCTACTTAACTATTTTTAAAGCAATCATCAGCTTTTTCATATTGATCAAAAAACTGTCATCTCAGCTGTGAAGGAAGTATGTAAACCTCATAAAATGTGCTTTGATGAAAGGGACCAAAATAGTTTTGACAGTGTTTTCTGACTATCAGATAAGAAATTGAACAAGTTGTTTCTTTTCTAGCTGTATAGATTATGTAACGTGTTTGTGTTAATTGAGTAGAATGGGCCATTTGGTTTCCTATATGAGCCAGAAAATTAATGAGAATCTGGTGAGAATCAGTTCCAATTTTGCCAAGGGCTAAACAACAAAGGCTGTGTTTCCTTTTAGGGAAGTGGTCCTTTATCTATCAACATGAGCTGAGCTATTTGAAAGTGTAAAAGAATAGATTTTGAGTTCTTTCTTCTATTTTACACCCAGCTTTGTTTTCATAGCAGTGAAGAATTGACAGCAAAGATTCAGGTTGGTGGCTAAGTTCACCTAAGTTAACCTTTCTCCCCTGCTGTTGGTCTCTGTGAAGTTATGTGATGTAGTTACTGAGTTCTGAAAGTCAGAGGCCTGGCAAGCGTGTACATAGACCTGTACTGGCACTGCCTCATCTTCACACTTCTGGTGCCTTGTGTATGTGAGTGAGCTTTCACAGGGGAACTGTGCTGATCCCACCTCAGTCTCCTGAGAACAGCATTAGTACCTGATCTCATTTGGCTGCCTTGTCTCAGATCAAGCTTCCCTGAGGATTATCATAGAATCATAGAATAGTTAGGGTTGGAAAGGACCTTAAGATCATTTAGTTGCAACCCCCCTGCCATGGGCAGGGGCGGCTCACACTAAACCATATCACCCAAGGCTCTGTTCAGCCTGGCCTTTAACACTGCTAGGGATGGAGCATTCACAACTTCCTTGGGCAACCATTTTACTCATTACTCATTTGTAAGTTTTAATATATCCAGTTTAGGGTAAAATGCACAGAAACTCTTGCTTCTGCTGCACCAGGCTGTAGACAAGTTTTTGTAGACAATTCAGATTTGCCCTCTTTGTTTTTGGAAGCTGTCATGAATTACTGTCTTGAATGGTACCTACTCAGAATCTGCTTTAATTTTACCTCCTGTGCAGTAACCAGGAAAGGCTAATGGGATTTACAGACTTGAGTGCATATTAATTAAGAGGAAAACCAATTGTTCTACTATCTCATAATATTGCTGAACTGGGTCTAATAGCAATAAACTACAACTCATGCTGGTGGAGCTGTAATGGGGAAAACACAGTCTATGTAAGGCTTATTTGAAATCAGCAGCTCCCATTCCTTTTGCAATCCACTACTTCCACTTGGGTTAGAGTACTGCTAACAAGTGAGGGCATGCTTGCTTTCTAAATGCAGCCAATATTCAACATTTTGGGGTAATGTGCAGTATTTTTAGTCTTTTGGTGTGCTTTCCTCCCTAGTTCCTCTCTTGGCAGCTTAAGTGTTTGTTGATACAGCTCTGATGTTTGTGTTTGCCAGAGCCTTTGTTTGGAAACAAGCAACCCAGTAAAAAGGGGATCACCTGGGCAGCAGGAAGGAAGCGAAATTTTGTATTAATACATACTGCAACCAGATCTTTACTTATAAGTAATCAAAACCATACACAATGTAAGGTTTTACATCCATTTGGCAATGATCTGATAAACTCCCAGCTTTCTCTTTTAAATTGACATTTGTTTTTGTGGCTTGAAATAAGTGCTTCTTTAAGAGATGCCTAATGTCATGGGGCTTAGAAAACCGAACTTGATCTGGAAGCTCCATCCCCCAGATTTGCAAACAGTATGAGGAGGTGAACGCAGCCCATACATAGTGAGAAGACAACATCCTCGCATCACGCGGGCGCTGTGCTGCGGAGCCCCGTTCCGGTGCGGCCCGGGCGCCGTCAGCCGTCGCGCCCGGCGCTACCAAATGCTCCCCGCGGAGGTGAGTGCCTTGTGCATCGGCGGCAGGGATGAAGGGGAATGTTTCTAAGGTGGCAGCCCACTGACACATAGATCAAAGCAGTGCAGCGCAACAGCCAGCCCTCTCTGCACTGCCGAGCTCTGGCTTAGACGGGCCCGTGGAACAGAGGGGGATTGGATTTCCCCCTGCAATTGTTGCCTGCGTGGACTATCCCGAATGCTGTCTCTGTGCCCCTTCGGCTGAGCTGCAGCTCCCGCTCCTCTTCTTCCTGCTCCTCCTCCTGCTCCTCTTCCTCCTCCTCCTCCTCCCTGGCGCGCCGGGCCCGGGGCGGTGTGCGCTGGCAGATGACGGTTCAGCACCGCGAGGTATCTGTGCTCTCTTAGCGGGGTTTAGCTGTGCTCAGCGGTAGGCGTTGCTTCGTGATTGTAGGCGAACCTCTGTTGCGTTTCCAAGCTGCTGCGAGTTGACCAAAGTTGTCCTGTAGTGGGGGGGGGACACACGACCCTGCAGAGCGTGGCCCGCAGCGGCAGGTTCCAGGGGCTGTTCGGAGCGGGCTCTTCCGTGAGCTCAGATTTAAAGGTCATCGTTTGTCTTGTGCTTCCTGGAGGCACTGTCGAAGTCTGCCTGCTCGTCTCTGTTTGTGTAGTACCGGGATTAAACAACAATAGGGGGTTTTAATATGGCTGTGGTCTTAAAGTCGCAGGCAGGCCCTCTCTTCCGGCCCCCCCGTCCTCCCCCCAAGACTCTCCATAATTCAGGATTTTGATTCCTTACCTACAAACCCCACCGGGCTGTAAGCAGTGGGAATGCCCTGGGTCTGGTTGGTTTGTGTAGCAAGAGAAAGAATACGGGTGTATACAGGATTTTCTTGACAGTTAAAGCCTTGAAACTATACTGCTTGCTAACTTATAAAATGCTTGCCTGGCTTTGTGGCACTGTGTATCATGAGAAAATGGGGTCAGGTAAAAAAAATAAGGGAAAGGTTTTTAATTGCTGTAGCAGTTGGATTGTCAGCGTCTTGACGGGTGTAAATGCAATGAGGATTTGGCTGTTCTTTGGAAAAACGTATGGACTGGAACACAGGTTAAGATTCTCACTTTGGCATCTTCGTTTTCTGTTACGAATTGAGAAAAGCCAAGACCCATTTATACTGTCTCAGGAAACATTGTATATTATTTAATAATACATTTGGATCCATGTACACTGATGCGTATGATTTAAAAAATAAAGCAGTAGTTACTGCTGTGCATCTTACTGTTTGCTGCAGAAGCTCATATTGCAATGAAAGCTACAGAAATCCCAGGACAGGGATGCAACATTAAGATGGAATAATAAACATTTTTGCAACCATCTGGAATAATTTAGGAAATTGTAGCACAGGCCAACTGATGTACCCAAATGTGGCAGGTTTTGGTTTTCAGTGATGGAAAAAACCTCATGGAAGAAGTGAATTACTCTTGGCATTAAATTAATTCCCTTGGATTTATTGATATTTTTAATTTCCAGTGTGTGGGAAGTAGTTTCAGGTTAATGGTGCTGCTCAGAGTTAGGGGAATATTTCAAAACTTTGACATTTATGTGCCTTTGGAACTGCATTCAGAACTTGAGATTGACTTGTGTTAAATATGCATGCTATAGTAGTAGAAGAAAATAAGGTAAGGAAATGGGTACTGTTGGCTACCTCTGCTACTTTGCTACAAGAATTACTGAGGAGTTTAAACTTGCTAATGATACGTGAGCTTTTTATAGAAATTCAGGTCTTGACAATGCAGATATCAAGCAATTGGATGCTTGTCCTTCACTTCTGGAGGGTTTTGAGGTAGGGTATTAACTCAGCTGAGGAAGAGCAGCACCTTGATTTATGCTATATGTCTAAAACAGAGCCATTGAGCAATGAGCAAGAGTGTATTAATGTAACCACCCTTTGAGGCCAGGAAATTCCTTCTCCTGCCACCACAGAGCAGTACAAATATCCCAGGGTTTTCTGATCCTGGTCCAGCTTTGAAATCAGTGTTAGGATTCCTGTTCACTTCATTGCAGTATGAGACCTATGTTTTTTTTGTCCAGTCTTAAAGCATTTCTTGCAGGCCCCTTGCCATGCTGTCCCATCTTCAGAGCTTGGAAAATAAAATGCCTTTCATAGTCCTTAGACAAAACGCTTCCTAGGAATGTATGCTGCAAATTATGTGGCAGAGATTTCTGAAACACAACAAAGCACTGCAATACTGCTAAAACTTTTAATGGCCAAGTCAGTGATTTGATCTTCAAAAGTATTACAGACAGCAGAGCCGTGCTGAATTCCGGGACAGCCGCCTTGCTGATCTGATTAAAACCTTTCGAAGTTTTCTTGCTTTCCTTTTTTTTTTTTTTGGCTTTGTTAAAATAATTCCGTCCCTTTTTGCAGAGTGTGTTTAATCTTGCGCTTTGTTTGGTACCGCTGGCCACCAAGTGGGTTTGGTTGGGGTGGTTTGGTTTTTTTCCTTTTCTGAATTCTTGCTTTGATAATCTCTGGCCATTCTGGATTATCTTCAAAGCACTCTTTAATTTGGAGCTGTATTCCATGAGTAGTGTCTGTTCCTTATTTTAGAAGACAGAGAGCTTGCCAGCCTCCCCTCCCAGACTGCATAAACTACCTGTATTTGGTCTTTTGGCTCACTTTGTTCACTTTTTCCTTGATGTTAAATTGTTAAGTCTTTGAGTCTTTTGCTAGCCCCGATTTGCATATTCCCATCGTGTTTATCAGGCTAGAGATGGCATGAAAGGAGCAGAAGGAAAAGCCTGAAGTGCTTTTCTTAAACTTGAAGGTAAAGAAGAAATGGGAGAATGGGGATGAGGTCAGAGAAAAGATAAGGAGGTGACAGATGAGGTGTAAGCATAAAAGGTAACAGACTCAAAGTCATACAGCGACAGTTTTTAGTAGTGGGCAGTCTTCACGTATGCCCAAGAGTGACTGTGCAGCAGCCTGAAATTTGCATTAATTCCTTAAGATATTTTGAGATCAAAACATGATGCATATAGGATTTGTGTATGCAGCGTCTACTTATTTTAATTCAGAATTAGGAAGAACGATGAGAACAATTGATGAGGCAAAGCTGAAAATACACCTTGCAATAGATTTAGACATACTTAGCTTAATGTATTGGTGGAATGTAAATTGTCGGTGCCAGTTTTTTGTTTGTTGGTTTTTCTTCTCCACTATAGTGTTGATAGTTGGACTTCCAGGTGAGTGGAACAGCCACATACTGTCTCTACATATGTAAATGGCAAGTGTCTTTAGAGATGGTGGTATCCTTTTGGCTTTAATTAGAAATCCTATTAACAGGAATCCCAGCTCAGCAGTCGGGTTGGATAGGTGTTAGAAAAAATAAATTTTGCGGGTAGAATGTGGGGATAAATTCATCAACCAATTTGGGATACATTAATAAGTTCCCAGTAACTTACAGTAGCGTTACATCCAATGCTTCATGTTGTCATTAGTGTCATTGCACGAATGCTGAGGGAGGTGGGGATGGCTTTCTGAAGGCATTCTAAAAAATGTCTCTTGTTGTTCATGTGTCATTTGAAACTGCTAAGAATAAACAGTGTTGGTGTCTGACCCCATATAGCATTTTGAATCTAGGCAGAGGAAATGAAATGCTGACTCCTAAAATGCAGTTTGCTGTTTCTCTTCCCATTTGGATTAGGTGTGGGGGAGCGTATAATACTGGGGGTTTTACATATATTACTGGGAAAATTAATGTCTTTTCTGTGCTTTTTTTTCATGTAAAAATGAAAAGTGGGGAAATGCTACACTGCAGAGACTTGGCCTTGCTTGCTGTTAATATTTCCTTATTGTTTGGGAGTGAAGTCAGAGGATGCTTAAAAAGGAACAAAGCCCTCATGTTGCATTCCAGGCTGTCTTGTGATCATTCCTTCCACAGACAAAAATAAGTTGCTTTGAACCTATTATTGTACTTAAGGAACTCGGGATTTAATCTTGCAGCATGGGAGTATATTCCAGTGTAAATCCAGCTCTTGGAAGTCACATGCAGGAATTGCATTTTGGGTTATTACATTAACCATTTCATTATTCATTAAACCATGGGCAGAATTCATGGTATAGATATGATGGTATAAGCAGATACCAGCATCTCTTGAGGTGAAATGCTGTGTATAAAGAGTCCAGGAGCACAGTGCCTATGAACCATGACTGGGAATGGCAGGTTTGTGAAGTTCTTGCTCTTTCTTAACATGTTTTCAGTTGTTCAGTAAATTCTGTAATAGGCTCAACAAATTGTTCTTGTCACTTAAAAAGCCCATCTAGGAATATTTAGCAATGACATTCCATTCTTTCGTCCTGTCAGAAGGTCCATTAGTAGGTATTTGGAATTTACTGAAGTTGCCCCATTTGAAGTAGTTTTGTGGCTGAGAACCTGATTTGCTCTTTGCTTGCAAAGCTGCATCATGCTTTTCATTCTCCCAGTGACAAACTCTGCCTTTTGTTTTCTATTTTTAAAATTAATATAGGAATAGTTTAAGTGTTCAGAAGATAAATGCTGCCAATTGTAGCATAAACTGGAAGATGCATTGATGGAAAAGATTGAATGTTTTTGTAACTTCTGTCTATCCTCCACTAGTCATACATTACCGTCAAATAAAGCTCCATGCCACCAGCAGTAGGGTGTTTGCTTTTCCAAAATACACTTACAGTTCCAACTAACATCTGTTCTCCAGCAGAGGGTTGTGCTTTGTTATTTGCTCTTCTGCTTTTGGTTTCTTATCTGTGACCTGTGGGGGTTCCTAGGTGAGGAAAAAGAGTTATATTCAAATGTGTATGATTTTGAAGGGTTCCACATCAATGGATTTGCAGTGAGCCAGTGTAACATCATTGTAGCAGAAGTAGTGATACCTTGTAGGTAAAGCTATGGCTATGTTTAGGTCTATAGCAGCTTTGTTTAGGAGATTTCTCTGTATTCTTCTGTTTCATAGCAAAGAATACTTCAAAATCAGCTTTGAAGCTTCTGTGTTTTTCAAAGGAGTGAGACTGGGTTTGGTTTGTCACCTTTCACGGGTAGTTAAGTGGCTGTTGAAATGTATGAAAGAGCATCTCTTGGGGTTCAGTCTGCCTGGCACTGTGTTAGTGTGGCAGGCAGACTACCTGAGAGCATCAGCAGGGAAGGGATAATGATGGTGGTGGTTTTTAAAGCTCTCACACAAACTAATCTGCAGTCTTTTCATAGGTAGGGGTTTTTTTTACCTTTTCCCCTTCAGACTCAGGCTTAAACAGCTCACTGGAAACGTAGCTGGGACTTTTTGCCTCAGTTTCCCAATCTGTAAGGTTAAGCTTGGGCTTCTCACATATGTGGTTTTGAACCATGGCTTAGGCTGGCTGAGCTGGAAGCACATTTGCCTTTCTGCCCTGGTTGTGCAGTGGTGCCGCTACAGCTGGGTTTGTGCAGTGCATGAGAGTGCAAGCCCTTACTGCATTCTCTGGGTATAACTGCGTAGTCTCTTCAGATAGGCAGTTTTGCTTTGGGCAGATTGAAGCCCTAAGAACTTGGAGCTCATTTTACAAGCCTTGGAAACAGTAGCTTTCGCTTTCACTGTTTCTCAGCTTCTCTCCCCCTCTGTCCTCCCTGGTTGTTTGATGTATGAAGTTGTCAACAATCAAACTATTAGAAGTTGTTATGCTGATAATCTGCTTTGTGCAATGTGTAGGGTCTACATTTTTACCGTGTGAACCCAATTAATTCAACATAATCACAGGTAAAACAGAGTTACCATAAGAAGAGCCAGAGCTAAAAGGCTTTTATACATAGGTTCTCCTCATGGTTTTAGAAGAAAAGAAGCCAAAGAAACCTAATTAGTTTTTTATATGTTGGCTGTAGTTTATGGCAGAGACATCGAATTTAAAATGATGAATTCTAGTCAGACCTGCACTCAAATATTGCAGAATACCAGAAACTGCATTTTGTTAGTGTTCCTGACAGAAGGAATGGGTAAATACTTGTCTTCAGGCATCTGGTTTTATTTGAAATAAAGCATAATACTTGCATTTACAATAGGACTCTTGTTTTCCAGCATTTGTTTGGACATTTTGAACACAAACTAGCGCTGTATTTCTCATAACTTGACTTTCTTTTTTTTTTAGCATTGTGCTGCTTTTAAAATAGGAGGAAAAAAATGCAGGTGTTGGCATCTTTGTGGCTTAATTTTGCAGAATCAATACTTCCAAATGTGTTAATCCTTGATTTTGCCATGCAGCCAAATGTAGTCTTCTTTTCTGGTTTCATGCTGACTTCAACATTGCTAAAAGCGTGACAAATACACATTCTCCAGATGTGTATATAGAGGTGTTTATTTTTGTGTAAGTTTATCATAGATTAAGAAAATGCTATTTGAATGCTTTAAGTTTTGATCAATTTATTCTGTATTGGAAGAATTTACCATGGATCAGGTATCCCATGTCTGCCATTCCGCCATGCAGTGACTGTTGTTCCGCAGTCAACATATCATGTGCTGGGGATAATTTGGCAGAAATAGGATTATGTGCTTGAACTGGGGGAAAGTTTTGCACACATGGATGTGTCTTATCTTAGCAATCTGTAGCCTAATTCTTTTGTCCTCAGTATTTTAGAACTGAAGTCGAGGAATGCATAAAATACTACTTTCTTTGCCTGTCATGCAAGATTTTATGGCACTATATGCTTTTCTGTGGAAAATGCCATAGAAGACTTAAGATTTAAGGCTCTATTAAATAGGAAGTAATACCTTTGTGTATAATACATATAGGTAAATACAATTTCTATGTTGTAATTTAAGAAAGTATATATATATATATATATATGTCTCTGAAAATACCTGTCTTGGTTTCTGAGTTGCTCCTTCATGCATGGATATAATTTAACCAAAGGTAGGTTTGATTATAGATGTTCTTCATAGTTTTAATTTTTTTGCTTTTGATTTGCTTAAGGATGCAATCAGATTCTTCGCTAGTTATGACCTTACAAGACTTCTTGTGAAATGTACTGTTACCTGTGGTAGAAACACGCAGTCCATGCATTCCATTTGCAGTGCATTGTGAAACATGAAGTGATGATAAAATCTAACTCTGGAGTTACAATCAACCCTGCCAGCCCTCAGGGACTCGTAGGGGGAAAAAGGTAGTATTTAATGGCCTCGTGTGCAGCATTCACAGCCTTGCTACAGTTACAAAATATGGTTTAGTGCAAAATAATTTAGAAATAAGGCATTGCTGTTGGAATGGCAAAACCAGATTGTACCTTGATTATTTTTCTATGGCTTATAAGAGAAACTCATGAAAGCATACATGTTTTCTGTAATAGATTCAAGGATATCTAGCTTACATTTAGAAATAAACCTGTGAAACTTTGGTACTTCCCATCTCTAAAAGTTAAGTTCTAAGTGAAACAGAAGACAGACCAGCACTAAATTACCTCCTATATTGTGTTTATGAGAAGAAAATAACTTGCAGAATAAACAGTTTCAGTTTCTATGTTTGTGTATTGATTGTATTTGCCTTCCATCATAAGAAACAGGCTACTGTGGAACTCACTGATGTAGCTGCTTTGATTTGGTCTTTGAGAGGAAATGAATGTGAGCATATCCATGACTAATATAAAAGATGGCAGGCTGTTATTATGTTCACCTCTGTGCCAAGGTAAAGACCAGAATCTCTGTCTTGAGGAGCTCTTGGAGTAAAGACATGACTTAGTTAAAGAACTGGACAAGTATTACATCAATCTAGGCTTTATGTGCCAAAAAACAACTATAGTAAGGTAGTGAGAATGAAGGTACAATTGTAATTTAACTTAGCATTCTGTTCCTCTGTCCATTCCAGGGTTCTGTGGTGTTTCTGTTAGTATTAAGTATGGATGCTTGTATAATTCTCCTAGTTGTAATGTGGTCTTAGAAAGCTGGGGTGACATTCACTGGAGATACAGATCTTCTTGCTTGCTGGTCCCTTTAAACTGTCTGCTCTTGAGCTGACCTGTTATGTAAATCTTCCACAGTTAATGGCACAAAATACAGCTGCTACCATCCTACAAACTGGAAGGCAGCAAGAACAATTAAAGAGCATTTCCAGGACAAGCTTGTTGTAAGTTTGGGGTTTGAGTGATTTAGGACTCCTGCATACATTTTTCCTGCTTCTCCAGCAGCGTATCATTGTCATTGGGAACTGTGTAGTTTATAGAATGGCACGTGTGATTTACACAATGTGCTGACAGTCTTTTTGATGCTTCCTATAGAGAGAAGAAAGCTCAACACATTTAATTGGAGCTATGTTAAACACAAAAGATGTGATTTTTTAAAACAGAGAGAGGGAGATGGCCAGGAGCCCATTATACATCTCAAATGAAGAGAAGGCACAAGAATTTGAGTGGGTTGCTTATTCACTAAGTTCCTTAAAATGAAAGACAGCAAAAGCGGCAGATTTTTGCAGATCATTAGCTTTCTGTATGGATTTATTTTTTTACCATAGAAACGAGTGTTGCAGGGAGGGCTGAGGTGACAAAATAATTGAAGCAGCTGCTAACAGCATTTTAAATTTCAGACTGATTTTACCGGGAAATCTCTCTCCATAGGTTATTAGTGGGCTGTTGAACCATTGCATAAACACTTTGTGTTCTTTAGGTTCTGTAACATAACAGTTACCTTAAGACTACATTTATGTTGCAGCTTAGCTGGGGTACTCCTATAGCAAAGATGTCTCTAATGTGAAAGTATGAAAGCCAGAGACAGGATTGGTAAGTCACAGTTAGCTGTAGTCCTGGCCTGCCAAAAGAACATTCTTTAGTTTCCATGTTGTGTATTACATTGTGTGAAATTAATGGCGTGTGATGAGCTCTGAATTCAGTGAGCAGAGAAAGTTTGTATCTGTGCTGTACTGGGGTAGTTTATAAACTGTGGCTTCTGAGAAATGTTTTGAAATGTCAGATGTTGGTATTTTGTGGGTTAGATGAAGCAAATGCAGAAAACCAAGCAAATTAGGAAGAAAAAAAAATCTTAGCTCTCAAAACCTCTTCTGTAGTAGTTGGCACTCAAAATACTTCCTAGCTGGTGGCTGAGCTTTTTTCTTTGTCCTTTTCCGCACTGGTAAAGGAGAAAAATCCCATTGCCTTGGGTGACACAGGTGGCAAAGCAGTGAGGAGCCTGCTGACCTAAATTGTGGTCACAGATCCGCGGTGGGAACCGTATCTGTGCTGCGTGCTTTGTTGCCAAGAATGGGTGTACCAAGTGGAGGCGTTTGTGTGGTTTCGTTAGTAATTTAGAAACCACAAGCAAGTTTTTTATGGCTTTATAGGCAGAGCTGGTTTTGAAAGTGCTTAATGTTTTCTAAACCATGCCTGCAAAGGCTTCTGAGCTTTGTCAGAAATGCAGTGAGATTTGCTGATGCTTTCTGTGAGAGACAGGTTCTTCAAAACTTTGTGCTTTGAGGACTATATGTGCATCTCAAATCTGTAAATCAAAACTACCCTTTGGCCTTTGATATTCTCCTGTATAGCCAGTGCCTGTGTGAAAACTCCAGTTCATATGCTCCAGTCTGAAGACTAGGGCTTTGTTATTTTGTGTTCTTGGTGTTAATTGTATGTATCTGTATCAGCAAAAGATCAGAGAATAACATGGATGTACAGGTGTTAAATAATCATTAAGCAAATTGGATTGATACAATTTTTATTTTGAAAGAGGACGTTGCTCCTTTCTTCTTGTGGTTTACGAATGTTGAAATGCTTAAACCAATTGTCAGTCTCAGTTTTGAATGAGGAAGCAAAATAAAATGCACGATGTGCTCAGAGTTTCTCATAGCACTTGCCAGGAGAACCCAAGTTTTGAAAACAGTTGGCCTGCTTTCAGACACGGATTTTAATGAGATTAAAAGAGAAAGAATGTGCAAGGTTGATTAGAAAGCCTGGACATATTCTGATAATGGGCTCTGGAAGCCATCAAAGAAAAATGTGTTTTTCAGTGGTAGAACTCACTTGTTTTGGAAAATGAAAAGTCGGAAGCAGTGGGTAACTGTTGAATAGTTACAGCAAAGTGTACTAAGTTAGTATGAGAGAATATGTACTGTTGTACACAGATTGCAGGAGGGCTGAAAGGCAGTTTTGGTGGCCCAGACTTTTTCTTCTTGACTTTTAAGCTTTTTGGCTAATTAATTTGCCGGTTGAACCAAGTATTTTGTGCATTGTGCAAAACTTTTATAGCAGCCTAATTTTGAAGCAGAAAGTAAGACAATAGTCCTTCACTTTGCTTGTGTTAGGGCTTTTCCTATGGTTCAGAGGAAGATCCGTGTTAGAGTACACTTGAACTTGGCAAGGTAGTGTGGTGCCTTGCAGAATGAGTCAGGGGGCCTGGTGCATGAGAAAAGATCCATTTACTTACCGTCCTATGCCCAGCAGAGGGTTAAGGAATAGATTGAAAAATAAATGTGCAAGTTAAGAACTAAAATTGTTTTTTAAGGTTTCTGGCTCTGTGTATATACTTTGTCATCCACGTGTTTTATCAGTAGCAGAGGTGGTTCAAGGATGGCACGGTATTGTGGGCGGTGGGGAGGTCAGCTTGTGAACACCATTTTAAATGACCTGAAGTATGAAAAGGCTTGAGAATCACTGAGTTAGTATAAAGGCAATAAAACAAGGTCTTTTGGTCCTTATAACAATGATTGAAAGGCTGTTTTCTTTCTCATTTAACATGCAGCAAGGACATATGGGAGAAGGCGAGGTAACAATATTCCTATTTAATTTTCTAATGTTGACAATGTCTCATGGGAGAAATAACATTAAGTTGTTACTAGAGGGCAAACTCCAAAAGTTTAAGATTCTAAAGGATCAGTTTCACATACATTGACATAGTTTGCATGCTCTAAATAAACATTTGAACTGAATTAGGTAGTACTCTACAGTAGCACTATTGAGGCTGCAATGATCACAATTCTTACAGTGGACATCATCTGTGTGATTTGTTACACTGGAGGGCTGCGTTGTGTTTGTGTGTATGTTATGAATGTCAATGCTGGAGTTTATTTGGGTTCTTTTGGGTGATGTTGGTTTTCCTGATGAAGCATAGACTGTAGTGAGTCTATTTCCTGGCCTGCTAGGTTAAAGAGCCAGATCCTGCAAGCATGCATGTTGAATCATCTAACAGCACTAGTAATGCTGATGAACCTGAAAAGGCTGCTTAGGTATGGAGGATTGCTCCTTTCCAACAATACCTGCAGGATTGGGGCCTTAAAGAGATGTAAAAAAAGACATGGTTATCAGTTCAGTAGGGGAAACCAAAATGCCGTTTAAGTTTATACTACAATATGTTGATCATGGTAGGAACCAGGTTTGCCTTGCTACAGAAATAGGCCCGATTATAGTTGATTTTAATTTTAATTAAAGGTGTATAAAGATTGTTGAAATTTCAAACAAAGCAAGCTGACCAAGCCTTCTTTTTTTTTTTTGTGTGTGCATAAATGCCATCGACTGTGGATTTTGTTGTTTCGGTGGGGTTTTTTTTCACCTGTTGGCTGCTTGATTTTGATTTTTTTGTTGTTTCGTTTTTGGTTTTGTTTGTTTGTTTTCATGGAACCTGGATGTTGGAATGGATCAAAGTTTCTGGTTTCTAGATTTGATTTTATTTTTTATCAGTTTTTTTTCAAAGGAAAGAAACAAGAGCAGGATAGCTTCACCTTGCCAGTGCAGTACTGTGGTAGATTGTAATGAATGCTGAAAAAGCAAGCATAGTGTATCACATCATAGCCAAAAGGAAATGTATCCTAAAACTTGTAGCAAACCTCAGTTACTTGCTTACTTTCCCTATATACATTTATCCCAAAAACACTCCATAAACGAGTAGAAGTCTATTCAGTTTGTTGTGTAGATACTGAATGCTGTAACTAAAGGATGAATTCATGGAAGAGGTCAGCTTGTGTGCTCTTTATTATATTGTACAGTTGCATTTATAAATCAAAAATTTTATTTAAAATACTAGTAAGGAAATGTATGATAAAGGATAATCATAGACTATTGGGTTGTGAGGGGAAGTATGCTTACAACATCTTGGCTTAGAGTGAGTTCATTAACGAAACTCTGTTGTAACATCTAAGTAAACTTGCTTCTAGGAATGACACAGTATTGCCTAGTTTTCAGTCTTCATGTGCAGTAAATGACAGTGAATCTTTTTGGTTTTATCAGATTATTCTTGTTAATAACAAGTGGGTGGTTTATGATATGTTTTGATACCAGGTAATTTAAATGTGTAAATGCATTTGGCTGGTAGAATTCTTGTTTTCCCATCTGTACCGTGAAATTGTATCTGCCCATTGTGAGAAGCTGTTCACTGGAAAACTACATATGCAGCTTCAATTTTAGAGATGTCTGCTGTTGGGAAAGTCCCAGGGAATAAAAAAAGGCTTATATACTCTTCTATTCTTACACCATATTAAAAGAAATGTAATTGGAAACATGAAATGTTATGGAAAATGGTCAACTTGAGTAACCATTAGAAATACCATTTTGTTTCAAATCTTCATTAGTTGTAGTGCAGTTGTGAAGCAGGTAGCAACCTTTTCTCTGAAATAATGTGCTTGAGTTACTGAATGATACTGAAAACTAGAAGGGTCATATGAAATTGGGAGCATAACTGTTCATTGAAAGGGAAGATTGCAAACAGTTCTAATGCAGCAACTAGTGCATTGTAAAGTATTATTTAAGCAGCGTGTGCTTTGTTCTGTTAGTATGCTTCTTTCCTTTTTCTTAACCCCCTCTTCAGGTCAGTCTTCACTGTTTCCAATGGAAGACGGGTTCTTGGATGATGGACGTGGGGATCAGACTCTTCACAGTGGTTTAGGATCACCTCACTGCTTCTCCCATCAGAATGGAGAAAGAGTGGAACGGTATTCCCGTAAAGTCTTTGTTGGGGGATTGCCACCAGATATTGATGAAGGTATGTCCAGAAAATCTTCTGTAGAAAAGCTTCTTCTGGCCTCCTGACAAAACTGTGGTGTGAAACCTTCTCTTTGTTAACTCCTGAAAGATAGTTTTCCAAACTCTGTGGAAAGGTTTTGATATGTAAATGGAACTTCTGATATTAGCACCTTAAGTCCGTGGCAAATGTGAGATAATTCAAGTTAGTTTAGGCTGTTGTTCTGCTGTTGAATAACAGAAACATGTTACCACACATTTAACTGACTTCTGCAGCATGTGGTGCAAATATAAACAATATCACCTCTTGAAGCTTATAGCAATGCTGCAGTCACTGTATAGGCACTAGAAGCCAGTAATAGGAATAGGATTGCTAGTAGTTTTCTGAAGTTTCTGTAGCATAGTAAGTCAGTGTAGTGGATTGTCAGTTGCTGTTGCATTAGCAATGCCATCAAAGAGTGTAAGTAAACCAAAACCAGACGTACTTAGCAACACCTTTTCAGATTTCTAACTGAATTTGAGGATGGGGAAAGTCTTCTAAGTTGTGTATTAGGAACCCCCAACAGCATCCTGGTATAGAAAGCTCTATAGCACCAGGAACAGAATACAGCTGAGCACTGTACCAATATAGGTGCTGCTTCACAATGTGAAGTTTGCTCTTTTGTTTCAATTTCTTAATGAAAAGTTCTTGCCCAGAGAACTTCAGCTAGTGATGGTTCAGATGTGTTTGCAGCGAAGGAAAAGAATGCTCACTGAGTTCCAAGAACAGAATTGCAACTGGGAGACTTTTATGGGACTAGCATGCCCAAGTTATACCAGCAATTGGAGGTCAGAGGCAAAATTGAAATGGATGCAAGAATTTCTTCTTGCTGCAGTAATATGTTCTTGCCATCTCTCCTACAAAATTACATAACTGCCCTGCAAGTTTATTCTATGTTAGTTTGAGGTCAAGGTCGCATTGTGTTTGAGCATGTGGTACTAGCCTGTGATATGAGCAGGCGTGGCTGGGTCTTGTGATAGGCCATTCTTTTTTTTCCCCAGTGTTTCTGCAATTATGAGGCATATTGTCCGAGCAGATTGCTTACAGCAAAGTGTCTCTAGACTTCCTGTGGGAGAATATTTGAAGCTGGGTTTGCCATTAGCTGTAGAGATACAGCGACTCCATTTCTGTGAATTAGTGGGTTATGAGTTACTTACAATACTTGGTAGAAAGAAACTCTTGATCTTTGACCTGTTGTGTTTTCTAATTTGCGTTCTGAGTTGTCATAAAAATGCCCCATCAGCCAGTAAGCATTGCTATGAGCAGCTGCACATCTGCTGGTCACAGACTGTTTATTTATAGGATGAAGCTACCCGAAATCAGTGTTCTTCACATGTCTTACATACAATTTATTTTAATTCAATTTGTGCCTTTTCCTTTCTCTCCTCCTCACAGATGAGATCACTGCTAGTTTTCGTCGCTTTGGACCTTTGATTGTAGACTGGCCACACAAGGCAGAGAGCAAATCCTATTTCCCTCCTAAAGGTAAATATCTGATAACCAGTAATATATGAGCATTTTAGAATAATTTTTCTTAATAAGACTTCATTTTAGGCAAGCTTTTTGTGACAATGACCCAATGTGTAGGAGAAAAAAAGTTGAATCCTTGGGATTGTTATGAAATGGTGGAATTTAGAATGTTGTTTTGCAGTTGTTCAGCACCACAAGAATAATTTCTTATTCCTTATAAGGTTTTTACCTTATTCCGATGTCCTTTTTCTCCCCATGTTGTTCCTAATTTTTGTAATAATAGTCAAGACTAGTCTTTCAAGGGACTAAATGACCTCCACAGAAGTTGACTTGTGCCTTATATTAGCAACCAACATGGCAGGTTTGTGTCTCCAGCTCTGGCTATTGCTCAGTCCATCCTGCTGGTTTATCCTTTTCAAAGGAAATGGGAGGAAGGGCTGAGCAGCAAGCTTTTCTTCATGTCTCTGCAGAGGACTTGCAGGAGGCTGGGTTGGAAATGTGTGAGGGCACCTTAAAGTTTGTGCCTTATGGTACGGTAGCATGATGACTTGGTGTCAAGCATAATGCCAGGTACAATTCTTATCCTATAGGCAAATAGACAAAAGAAGTTACGTGCTTGTTTTCCTTTTGGTAGGGTATGCATTTTTGCTCTTCCAAGATGAAAGCTCTGTACAGGCACTGATTGATGCATGTATTGAAGAAGATGGAAAGCTCTATCTTTGTGTTTCCAGCCCCACTATCAAAGACAAACCGGTAGGTAGAATTGTCAGGGCCTGCAGAATAATCAGAAATTGTTCTTTTCAGATGCCTTTTTTCCTTCTTTTCTGTCTTCAGATTGCTAATATTTAAATTCCTTTAAGATGTCAAATTAAGTTCTCAAAGAGAAGACCAAGTTATTTTTAAACTAGACATGATGAAATTTTTTAGTCTAATTACAATTCATACCTCTGTTAGAAAAAGGATTGCTGAATTTCAGCATTGCTGATGCCTGGAAATGTACTTATTACAAGTATTTTATGCTTATTATTGGTTAAAATGCAGAATTCATATTGCCTGAGTAACGTATGTAACATGTTTTGACAGAGACAAATCCATCACGTGACGTTGAACTGTAAATTATGAATGGTTTTGGGGCTGATGCAAGTCTGTTAACAGTTGGAGAGACCTGCTCTATTCCTGTAGCTTAAATTTGGGCAGCTGTAGGCAAATATAAAGCCCCTAGTTTTGCACAGTAAATAAACACACCACTTCATGCACTGGAGCCTGTTGCATTGAGATAACGCTAGTCTAGTGCTCACACTTGGCTAGAACAACGCGAGTAGCATAGATATGAATGCACCAGTGTGGTTCATACAGGACAGTTCAGTCATGATTAAGAAAATATGTAAGTAGAGGGTAAGTTTTTTTTTTCCCAGAAATTTGGGTAACAAGGAAGTGGTGAAATTCAGCATGATCAAGTAGTCTGTCTTAACAGAGCTTATTGCCATCTCATTTTGAGAAATGATTGCTGAACAAGTAGAAAACAAGTTTAGAAAGCACAGCCATTTAAGAGGTTTTCTTCTTTGTAGGATACTGTTTTAATTTATATTACTGAGATACTTTGAATTGTGAATGGTTAAAAAAAAAAGGCTTTTTGTCCATAGGTTCAGATCCGGCCTTGGAACCTTAGTGATAGTGATTTTGTTATGGATGGTTCACAGCCTCTTGACCCACGAAAAACCATTTTTGTTGGTGGTGTTCCTCGGCCTTTACGAGCAGGTACACTGCGTGTTCCGCAGCGCTGGGCATGTTGAATATGCAGTCTGATTTGGGGAGCAGTGGGGGAAACTCAAGTTATTTCAGCAAGGGAAGTATTAAGTGTTCTTGACACTTACAGTGGGGGACATGAATACAACTGGACTGTTATTTGATGCTTTTACTAAAAATGACCAAGCCTACACCACTGTTTGATTTTCCTTTCTGGTTTAGTGGAACTTGCAATGATAATGGATCGGCTGTATGGAGGGGTGTGCTATGCTGGAATTGACACGGACCCTGAGCTGAAGTACCCAAAAGGAGCTGGGCGGGTTGCGTTTTCTAATCAACAGAGTTACATAGCTGCTATCAGTGCTCGCTTTGTTCAGCTGCAGCATGGAGAGATAGATAAACGGGTAAGGTCTTCAAGCATGCCCTATTTTTGTTCAGTGCTTTCTCTAGAAATGCTTTTCCATGTAAATGTGTGTCATTGTGAAGACTGTAAATGTTGTATCAGATTAATTGCATATTTAGGGCTAGATTGTGCCACTTAGATACAGCAGAGAATAAAAATGAAGGAGTGGTGCTTCTGGAATGTGGGAGGCAACTGTGAAGCAGACTTGCTCAAATTGCTTAGCATAATGGGAAGCATGTCAGCTGCCTTGCCCTTTTATAAGAATATTGTGCTCATCATACACTCCTGCTGCAAGTATTTGCACTTGTAGTGTTTGTATAACATGAGGGAGTAAGGTATCAGCCAAGGATGGAGCAGTTCTTACTCCTATTCTGCATCTTTTGAGAGTGGGCAGAATCTGGGCCCAGTGTTACACATTGTATGCTGGGTTTTCTTAAAGAGCATCATAGCAGTGCATTGTAAACTCATTAGTGAGCATTACAGCCTCACAGTCATGTTCTGTGGCTTACGCGAACGCTGTGTCTGGTTATTTTATTCCTTTATTATCATAAAGGAATATGCCAAATGGATCTGCAGCTTGCTTGACTCTGCACTCTCATTTATATAAAATGTGACTTTGCCAGTAACAGTGATCTTTGGGCCACAGTGTGGAGAAACTCGGATCCTTAAATCTACCACTGTAATTCATGCTTTGTCTCTGGATTTTTCTTCTGTGATTGTCATTATTGATCTTAATTTTGTAATTACTACAGAGGAAAATCCCCAAACCTACCTGGTTATCATTTCACTTCTGCTTTGGCTATAAAGCTTTGGTAGAAGAATTGTAACAACAATTTGACTGTGGGCCTGTGAATTGGAATGTCTTTGTTCTAATCTTGGCTCTGAAATAAGTTCTGTACAGCTTTGAACAAATAATTTGGGCCGCCCTTGTGCAACTTCTGCTTGCATAAGCAGACACTTGGGTGAATAGGTCTATTGAAGCTGGTGGGACTACAAATTTGAGTAAGTACTTGTGAACTCTAGCAAAGATTTTGCAATCTATTTCCCCTTCCTTCTCTCCTCCCAACTCATTTCCCCATTTTGTGTGAAGTTCAGAAGAGATGTGGGGAGGTAAAGTGCTTAGGGGATTCATTGTAGGGAGGGGTTGGGTGCATGAGGGAGATAAAAGCCCAACAGTGGCAATACTACTTTTTATTAATAAGGTACCATTAATCATTTTTCTAACAAAGTTTTTCTGCAAAAATAAAACCAGAAATAGTACCAGGAAGGGATTTCCTGTAAAATTAGGCAAAGGGGGTGCTGCTGAAGGATGTGCCCTGCAAAAAGATAATGTAAGTTAAATGCTCAGCACTGTGCAGCACCCATCGCTGCAGAGCTGATGAGTGCTGCCACCCTAAGCATGCCTGATGAAGTTTCTGTGATTTAAGCTTTTTCTCTGTAGCTGGGAAATCCTGCTGTACCTAGCACAAGTGACAGTTGCAGGCCGTATTTGGCACGTGTACTTCAGCACACATTGAATAAATGTGCTGAGGACTCTGACTAATACCTTGCACAAACCCCAGTGCTGCAGTAACAGGCTAAAGCAAGCAGAGGTATAATTACCTGTGCGAATGTGTCTGAGTAAACATAATAGAGCTGCAGAATTGGCACATTAAGGAGCCCTGCATAGCATTTTTATAGATTCTCCTCTTAGCACTTACGGAAGACACTCATCAATAAATACCCAGTCTTAAACCACATAGAAAACTCGGTGATGAAAGCAGAATATTAGTGTTAGGAATATATGTCTGTCTCTGCTCTTTTACAAATTAGTTTCTCTGAGCTGGCATGGAGGAGAGTGTTTGAGAAACGCAACTCCAACAGTGGAAGAGGAGAAAAACTGATTTAAAAAAGAAAAAGTCTGCTGTACTGTCTCCAAATAGTGTATATGTACTGTGAGCATGACATCAAACTACTTCAGTGCTCTGGCTGACCTGTGATAAAATTGGGTAAGATTAAAATCACAGGAGCCTGTGAGTGTCCTTAGTTGAAGGAGCTGCCCTGGCATACCTCTGAGGCGGTGAGATACAGAAAGGAGCATCGCTAAGCCAGTTGCAGATTGAACAGTGGAGACACAACTTGCAGTCTGGGTATTTAGAAATGTTTGTGAAACCATGTGATTAAATGAGCTTCAGAGAAGGCCCATAAACACTTCTAGAAGAGGAACTTGTACCTATGTTTTTTAACATGAAGGTTTGTATTGTGCTTCTGATGTGTCACACAGACCTTTCATAGTTCTGTGGAGCTAGGGAATGGAGGTGATTACTGGTTTGGAGGTGAATCTGAGCCTTTAGGGGATAGCAGTGCTGCAGTTGTGATTTAAACATGTAGGCATGTCTAAACGAGCTGTACTGCAGCCAGCTTGGATACTGCAAGCAGTAACCTTTGCTTTAAAGCTGTCGCAGAGAAAGCACTCTGAAGTGCTGTGAGCAGGGGTTGTAGCTGACAGTACAGCAGGCTTGGTTTTGGTATGCAGATTCCTAGATTAAAAGCTAGCATCCTGCAGATGTTGCAGTGTAGATGTATGGTTGGAGCACCAGCTGTAAGTTCCTGTGAGTCATGATCACTTAAGAACTTGAAGAAATTTTTCCTCTCCTTTCTTGTCTGCTGTACTGAATTACTGCTCATCATCTGGCCATTAATGCCAGCAGCGTAGGTGGGCATTGGTCCCATGTTCAGCTGCTCGTTTGGTCCCATCAAGATTAGGTGGCTTTCCTTTTGCTGAGGAGACTAAGCCACATAAAAAGAAACCATAAATGTGCTGTTTATTACGATAATAAATGACTTTTTTTTTTTTTAAGCTGCAAATTCTGAGATTGAGATTTGCAGACCACATGCATATTTAATCTGCAGTTGGGGGTGTGTAAACAGTTTACATTCCTACCTGAAAGAGTAGGAGCTTAATTGTGCATCACCATACTCACAAATAAATGCCCGGAGTTTTGATGTGGGTCTGTGTATCAGTTCTGTAACAATGGATCGATTGTAAATCAGTGGTGGCATGATGGTCAGCATTGGTTTCTGGTTCTTGTTTTAAGGATCGGGAAGGACAGTGGGAGCGGGAGTATTCTCAAGTGCCTGTAGTTTTGGTTGTTTAATGGTAATGATTGTGTAATGAAAGGGAAAATTCTCGAGTGTGATACATTCTCCTACAGAACTGTGATCACAGTCCTGCTAGAATGCAGACAGTAGATAGTGTGGAATTGTCATTATCTGCATTGTCATTAAGAAGTGTAAACTTTCTTCTCATTTTCTGAATACAGGTGGAAGTTAAGCCATATGTCTTGGATGATCAGCTTTGTGATGAATGTCAGGGGGCCCGTTGTGGTGGAAAATTTGCTCCATTTTTCTGTGCTAACGTTACCTGTCTGCAGTATTACTGTGAATATTGCTGGGCTGCTATCCATTCACGCGCTGGCAGGGAATTCCACAAGCCCCTGGTGAAGGAGGGAGGAGATCGCCCAAGACATATTTCATTCCGCTGGAACTAAATGATCACTGCAGTGCTCATATGCAGGCCTCAAATTAAGTGCACTCTTCTGTTATCCTGATTGTCCCTACCCCTCCCTACCCTTTCTCTTATTCAAGATAGCATGCCCTTTTGTAGTAGTCTGTAATTTAACAATAGTATAATGAAAGAATGACCTATAATATGGGTATTTTGTAGAATCTTGTCATTGAAAACTGTATTGGGAACTCCTTTTCGTATTGATAACATGTTGCAAGCGAGTTGCATTCTCTTGTCTTTACTACCAAGAGAACACTTAATTTCATGCAGCATTTTCTTAGAGGAGAGAAAAATATTAAGAAAAGAGAATTGAAACAATAGAGTATTTTGGTTTTTTAATTAAATTATTGTTAATAAAGAACATAAGAATACTTTTATTAAAATAACCGTGTAACAATAACACTATCAGTCTGTTCTGACACTTTTCCCCCAGGGAAGCCTGTTTTTTGCCTCTCTTTTTGTTTCGACTTCGGATTTTTCCGGCAACAGATGAAGTTAGCATTTACCTACCAACAGGAAAGAGCATGTTTAAAGCAACAGAAATGCATGAGCAAAGTTGAAGCAGCATTACAACAATGATTTTTCTTTTCTTTATTTAATCTGTTAAGGGTTTTGAGGCTGAAATTCTAGCTCAGTGTGTATCTGACTGTGCCTCTGACTACCACCCACATCCAAATTACTAATGAGATAGGCAGAGCTTACTCTATTTTCATCAAAATGATTACGTTTTAAGAATTCCTGAATGTAAAAGTTGAGTAAAGTTACTACTGAGGGGGGAGTGCACTTTTTTTTTCTTTCAGAGAACTCAATTGTCTGGTTACAGCCCTAGGAATCCTACCAAAGCTAGAGTAATGACAGCGAGTTCACTGGCATTTCCTTTCCTGAAGGATAAATATATAGATTTTATTTTTGATGGCTATATATAACTCTATATCCTAATCTGCTAACATTCATCAGGGGCCAGCCTTTGCTCTCCATTTTGACGTGAAAAAGTAGTAAACCTAAAAATACCTCAAGGATATCACTGATTTTTCTGAAGTTTTGATATTCCATTGTGTCCCACAAATTAAAATTGGCTGCTTATTTATTTCCCATCTTGGATGTAAAGTTAGTTTTCAACACCCTCTAGCTTAGTTGTAACAGAAGGCATGAACCTAAGTAGTTTCCAAGTCATGGTTTGCACTGTTTTCTGAGTTTGTGCATGAAATGGTGCAAGTGTGCGTATGCCTTTCTTGCTCTTCCTGTAGAAAAGAATCCTAAGATTCCACCTCTTCAGAACTTAATATGGAGAAAAAAAGAAACACAGGTATTTGAAGTGCCAACATTGCTAAGTTAATGCCTGCTTTATTATGAATAAATTCTACCTTGAGAAGCATTAACGCAGTACATGTTAATTGAATGGTCGAGAGTGGGTGCAGGGGTTTAGTTTGAAATAGTTGAATGAAGGAGTAGTTCTGAAAATCTATTTTTTATGACTTTTGAACTAATGCCCTGGCCAACTTCTCAAATGATTGTTTAGCAGTGTGCAGACAAACATACTCAGTGGCAATCTTCTGAAGTGCCCAAGTGGCACGGTACCATCTTAGAATCTCTCAAACCAAAGACTTGCCTCAGCACTGCTCGGAAAACATCTGCTCAATTAGAAGCCTTTGTTGGCCCCCCTCATCCCCTTCCCCCCAGCCCAGATTATCTTTATGAGAAGCAGTTTTTATTTTCAATACAGGCTTTAATGAACTATACCTTACCAAGTTCCAAAGGTCAAAATGGAGACATTTGCTGTCTACTAGTCAAGTATAGAAAGGGAGCTGCTTTTAATGAAATCCCTGAAAATATTGACAACAGTAATGCAAATGCAGAGTGCTCTTGTGTAGATTGTCAGGGACTTTTTTTTCTCTGAAGTACATAATTATAGTTGGAATGTTCCTTTAATTTTTTTAATGCTTGTAGGTGGCTTGGGGTGTGCTATTGTGCCGATCCTACCCAGTAAACAGGTGAGATGGGTTACCATTACAAACAATAACACTGTTTAAGAACTAGCTTTGAATAATAATTTTCCCTTTGTACATGACCTGCTGAATTTCGGTACAGTGTTTTTGTAGCTAACTTATTTTGTCATGCACATAATGTATATTTGTTATGCACTACTTTTGTATATCTTGTTTTTCCAACAGTGAGCATTTTTAGGCACACTTTTCACTGACGGGATATCTCTTTATGCAATACCTCAATTTTTCATATTGCAAAGAGTAGCTTTTTGTACTTTTATTACTGAGAGATCTTCATATACTTCATTTTTTAATATAAATAATTTTAATAAATTTTATTTTCTTATATTCTGCTTTTTATACATTTCAGTGCTCTGCATACATTTTGAATTATGGATGTTGTGCACTGGCAATGCTATTTTAGAATCTGCAGAGAAAAGAAAGCATGTTGCTTAAACATCTTAGCCCAGCACCAGGTATTTGGTGTACATATAATTTAAGAAAAATAGTATATGTAAAGTTGAGAATTAAAGAAGAAAAAGCATGAAAGTGACAAATGACACTGTCTTTAGACCCATGAAATTTAAATGCATTAATATAGTGTAGAAATTTAAAAGTAAAGAAACATCAGAATTGTCTACCGCTTCTTACTACGTTTTTAAAGATTATACACAAATGCAGCCGTTTTTGGTGAATGTTTAGCCATTTTTATTATTCATAACAAATTGATGTTAGGTGTTTGATGCAGAAACGTGTCTGCTCTTTTAAATTATATTTAAAGAAAAAAAGAGAGCCTGCTAGGTGGCAGGCAGGTAATGTTAGTATGCATGACTAATGTAAGAAATTGTTATTCTACTAATATTCACTTGTGATTGTGTGACAAGCGTGTTTACAGATTATTTGGTTACACTTCGATTTACAGGGCATAAACAATTATATACATTACTCTGTACTTAACTAGTGATTACATGTCCTTCTGATTACATGGGATTTGTAGTTGGGGTTACCATGTAGCTCCAAGCATAATTAACATGTAATTAGGTTACCAGTCTTAGGGTATCACTTCGATTTGCAAAGGGGTTAATACGCATGTAGTTTTATCACACTAGCATGGCACCGGCCATGTACTTACAATGTAGTTACAGAGTAATTACATGGTTATTTTTGCAATGTAAAATACAGTGTTTCTGATTATTTTATATGTAAAGGAACCCCACTGCCCCGTGCTTTTTGGTATAGTATATACTTCTCCATACACAGACCTCTGCAGAATGCAAATTTAAAACTTGCAGTGAATGAATTTAGCTTTTTTCTAAGGATGCTGTTGGAAAGACTTGATAATTCACCCCTTGTGTTTTTGAAGAGTTAAAACCTTCTGTTAAAAGGTGATTTAAAACTTGAATGTGATGAATTGTGGCAAGTTAACTTCAAGTTATGTGCAATACCTATTTCAGACTTCTGGAAGATCTTTGCAGTGTAATTCTTTGTTTTTAATTGCAGACATTTAAAAATGTCATTTTCTACTGTTCTAGTAAATCCTCTTTCTTGCTGGTGTTTCTAAAGAAAAGAATCAGAAATCAATCTTTCTACTAATGTAAATTTGAGATTATTTTTAAAAAAAAATGGAATAAAAGGTTTTGGTCATTTGCTTTATTTTATTATCTTATTTTAAAGCTACTGTGATAGCATTGTAAGAATTGGGACGATATTGTATTCAACTGTTTTATTTTTTATATTTTTAAATTTTAAAGTATAATTAGTTTTTATAATTTTCATCAGATTTTTTTGTTATATTTTTTGGAAGTGAAACTTTTAGCAAGTGGGTGTCTAGTTTTTACTAATCCCTAATATGTTTTTTCCCCCCAATGTATTGCTCATATTATCAGAAGGAAAAGTTATTTAAGTATGTCAGTTAATTGTACTACTTGGCTGAATTTCCATATAGTTTTTACTGTGTATGGGGAGGTTGTAGTATTTATTATAGCATTTTAAATAAGGGTAATTCATTTTTTATTAAAGTCATTTTCACGTTTAAGTTCATATTTTTGTATGTTCTACTCTTAAGTTATATAACACAAGTTACTTTTTTTAAAGAGTTCATTTGTTGAAGTGCTAGTGAAAATTAATGTTATTAAATAGTTTGCAAATGACTATTTATACCAGTATGCATATAATTTTTAAATATTTGTAATGTGAGATGTTGAATGAATAAAACTTTTAACTCAATGTCTCTTCTTAACTTTCTTATTTCAAGCTTGCTGTAGAAAAGTGTTCCTTTGTGACTAAAGCTTATGGGACTTGGAGAAGTGATTGTGATGAAGTGTACGGCACATGTCTGGCTATATGATGTGTAAAGTGCTTTAGACTAAGTTCTGCCATCCTGCTCTGGTCCAGACATTGAGCATGGTTTTGTAGGAGTGTGTGACGAAGGGTATAACCACTTGAGAGATGCTGAGTACCCCAAGCTCTGCATCCAGTTGGTGCAAAAGCAATGTGCAGTGCTGCAGAAATGGACAGGGCAATGTGTAGAGGACTGTAGAACTTCTCTCTGTTCAGTCAGGCAGTGAGAGCCACCTTTTTTTACTGCTTGTGTCCAAGTGTTGTCCTTTGGGACTGTTGAATGCTAACTACTTAATTCTGTGAATTTGGTTCTTGTTAGAAATCCCGTGTAGCTTTGGAAAAGCCTTTCAGCAGTTTCAGCACTGCCATTCCTATTTTTTGCACAGCCTTAAGCACATCAGCTTAGCTGAAGAGTTGTAGTTGGATCACTTGTGCCTTCTCGGTGCTCTCTGCAGCTAATTTACAGGGACAAAGACAAAAACCAATGCACAGCTGTGAAATCAAGGGAACCAGGCAGGTGACATGTTCAGTGAGAAGAATACCACTGAGTATGCACATGTAAGTCGTGCATCATCTAAGTCAGAAACCACTGTGCAGCTGGGCCAAGAAGATAACTAGACTAGGGCCAGAGTAGAGCCAAGCAAGGCGTGGACAGACAAGGATTCTTTTCTGATTGTCTCATGGCTGTGATCTGATACTAACAGAAGGAAGAAGTCTGGCATTTTAAAGATCTTGCTGGCGTCAGCCTTTAACTCAAATTATCCAAACTTGAAATGCTGAAAAGTCTTGTGAAGTATTAGGACCTTATGTATCTGCCCTTCAAGGACTATTCAACAGGACCCGTGCATAAAGAATTGAAGTTTTGAATCCTCACTGGGTAGGAATTCTGTAAACTTTTCTTCATTTTGTTACCTTGATGCAAACAGGTAATCTTCAGTGAAGTCGAATTTGGATTCATCTGGAAGGTGCTTAGCTAGGTGAAACTGTGAGTTGGGATATGCACATGTACCTTGTGAGAGAAAACTGCTGCCCAAAATACAGTATTGCTGTAGGAATCAGCCTGTACTCACTGTGCTCACCAGCACTTTGCTGTTGGTGTCTGAGCGCAAAACATCTTGTGCCATCATCTAAGGAATGTTGTTGCAAATGTTAAGTGGCTGTAGAGTATCATTCTTTTCTGTGGGTGCTTCAGGAAATGCAGATCAAAAGGAACTGAGCTATAATGGGATAAGTTCTGCAGGATGCTAATCACTTCAATTGCCGTTGGCTTCAGATGATGCAAATTTAGAAAGTGGTGCAAACTTAGAAGCTAATGCCTTTAGAAACTAGTTTTTAACAAGAATTAAAAGTTTCACAGGTGACTCCATGCAGATAGTTCCAATCCCTTAAAATGGCCATTTACAAATAAGCAGAAAATGCTGGCGTGCCTTGGATCAAAAATACAATTGTCTCACCAGTGATTAATGAATTGCTCAGCGTTGGGTTTTGTGCCAGCCAAACAGCACCAGACTCTATTGACCAGTTTTAGCATGTGACTTGGGTGGCAAGGGAAGTGTTATCTCTCTGTTGTCTGCATTGGTATTGTTTGGAAACAGGTGTAGTTCAGCCTCTCTCAATGTGCTAATAAGGTCTTGCCATCGTTTTCAAGTGCAAATGATCTTTCACAAAGCCTGTGCTTATCAGTTACCTGATAGTGGTTTATAGCAAGTATGGTAGTCTTGAAATATGGTCGTGGTAAATGGAGGATTTAAGTATTTTCATGCCATGGCGGTGGAATCACTGATGCCCTTCACAAATAAGGTGCTCCCTAATTGATTTGAATTTAAAATGCTATAAACTTGGAGTTCATCGGGATACAGCATCTAATTTACAGCTGGGGATGTGGATACTCGGTCTAAAATGTTCCAAAGATTGCAGAAGACTTTGTGACTGTCCAATAAATGACATTTTGTTACAGAGAGTCTAAAAACTTCAGCTCACTAAGATGAAATGCCAAACGTCTGGACTGTCCAAAACTGAGAATGATCACTCTTGGTAGTGATTGCCTTGGCTGCTTCTGAATTGCTGAGAAGTAACTTTCTAGGAAAGATGATACAACAAATCCCTTCTGGGTTTCAGTTTGTCCTAAAACTATACATAAATACTGGAGGCAGACTCCAGAAGATGGAGGTATGGCTGCGGGCTGGAATTTCAGGATTTCCAGAGCGTGTGAACCTCAACTATTTTCTTTCAGCACAAACTGTCAAGCACAGTCAGCCACCAGCTTTCTCTTGGGTGCTACTTTCACTAAATGAACTGCTACATTCCACATCAGTGAAGAAACTCACTTTGGGTGGAGATGGATCTATCTCATCCAGTACATATTTAAAGGCTAAGGTATAGTTGAAAGAGAGTCTCTTAGATGTCAGGTTGTTGTTGGACAGCTTCGACTGTCTGTCCTGATGCTCCAGCTGCTGTTTATTCAGTGCTCTGAAAGCCTGCTCAGCCACGGTCCAAAATGAACACTGCATGCCTACAGGAAATCTAGGACATATAATAGCCTCGGAAAGGATAGATGAGGAAAAAACACTGACATCTTTTCCTCTGTGTAAAATAAGCTGATTCAGTCTGTCAGTATGAAAAACAGCCTCTGGGATAAGAATATACTTGCAGCTGTCTTTACAGTCAGAAATTGAAGGGGGTTGAATCAGAGCTCTAAAGATATTACTGAGCTCCCCATTTAAGATGGGGAGAAAGTCTTTCTGGAACTAGATGCTCTGATTAATGCCAGCAGATATCACCTGTTTTCATGACACGGAACTGCAATATGCTGACTCTTTGTAGAGCTTTTCAGAGGGGCAGCTTGATGCCAAATGTTAGTTTATTTGAATGCATCACTAAGGGAAGCTCCCTCGGTCACCTTTTCTAGGGTGCTTCAGAAACCATAGCTATTCTGTTAAGGTCCCTTCACAAAATTTGGTAGTCAAAAGTTCTCGGGTCTCCTGGTATATGTAAAATATGGAAATATATAAGGTCTGCGTTGGATTGTGTTTTTCTTGCTGAAATTTGAATTTTGGTGAGTCATGAAAGCTGAGATTAAACCCACGATGCAGGTAAAGTGTAACTGTGAGAGCACATTTTTGGCCTTGCATTAATCTGAATGTTTAAACTGGACTTGTTCTTCTCACTCTCAGCTCTGTGGCATTTTTTTTATTCCAAAACTGTATAGCAGCTTATGTTGCTTGGCTTTTTGTGTGAGTAAAGAACATTGCTTTTACTTAAATACTTAAACGGCAGACTGGTGTAGGTGCAGTTGACACATGCTGAGTGCAGCTCCTAACAGAGTTTTGGAATCTGTGGAGGGGCACCAATTCACACATATAGCAATGCATTAAGATAAAGGCTCCTCCAGCCTCCTCCAACCCAACGACTGAGAAAATGTTTGCTCAGTCTGAGTCGCCATCTCACGCTGCTGCTGACTCGTGAGCCAGGATCAGTTTGCTTAGTGATCATTTCTGCCTTGCTGTGCAAGTGAAAGCATTAAGTTGTCAATTTAACCAAGTGTCATTTTTCAAGACAGTGCTTGTCGCTTTAAGCACATGCCCAGCACTGGTTTTGTATGGAGTACATTCATGCCAAGTGTTTCTGAATTTGCTTTCAGTGATTTTTTAGGGTTCTGAGGAAGTCTCATTGTAAGCAGCAGGCAGTAGCCCCCAGCTCTGCTCCAGCAAGGCCAGCTGTTCACAGGCAGATGTTGCTCTGTACACACTGATGGAATCAGCTCTTCAGTCAGTGGCAAGAAAATTTGCTCGAGTGTTGCTTTTACAGGGGGATGTCTTTGGAGGAATGTGATGGAAGAACAAAGCGGGGACTGCTTCCATTTTCCCAGAAGAGCTAGCAGTCCTTGGAGACAGAAACCCTGCTCTGTTCCTTTTCTGGCAGCATCCTCACATCTCTGGGGGAAAGGAGAGGGTAAATACTCAGTATCTGGAACAGTTCTGCAAGACCCTAGTGCCATTACACAGTTGGCTTACTGCTGAGGAATGAGTATGTTCAGTGGTATTTATACTGCAGTGGAATGGACGGTCTTGTATATGCAGACAGATGCATTGGTGACTATGCTAGCCTGCAGGCACACTTTGGCCTGAGATCGTGTTAGATTTCAGAGGAGAGGCTAAGAAAACCTGGGCTTTCCATGCTGGGACAGATGGTCTTGGAAGATCTACATTACTGGTGAATCTGGGGGTGATTCAGTGACTTTTGCTTTTTATGTTCTGTACTGAACCAGATTTCTTCCAGGATCTGAGAGACAATATCTGGAGGTTTCTTGGAGGTAGGACTGAACTTCCTCATCTGTGTTTTCATGTCAGGTCTAACTGCATGTTCCCCGGAACAGCCATAGTAACATTTAAGATCATAGTCTCTGCAACCTCAAATTTGATAAAGTTTAACTATTTCTGATACGGAAACAAGGGATGTCATTGTTAAGTACCAAGAACTGGCACATTTGTGTGGAAAAGTGAAATCAGAGAAACTGAAGTCCTTGCCTGCCTTTAGCTGTATCCACTTGACTACAAGGCTTTCCATGAAATACAGTTGTTTAATTCCCATGTTATCTTCAGTGCTCATTTTGCCTCTTTGAATTTCCCCCATAGCTTTGTTTGGGGTTGTCAATCTCTATTTAATTACTGTAACATGAAGTTCTTCCAAGACAAGGGTTTCACTCTCCTTGGTTTGGGTTTTGATTATGAAGTCTGTGGATCTTCTATGTGATTTGAAAATCTCTCGCTGGGAAGCTCAGGCTTTTATGTCACAAGCTTAGTTTTGAGTCTGCTAAATATTTTTATGCGCAGCATGGAGAAATGGGACAATATGCCTCTCCTTATGACTGCTGTGGATAAAGTGATTCCCACAAGTATGGTTTGTAAAACAATCTCGGATGCGCAGGTTCATTAATATGAAATGCAGGTGTGTTAAAATGGCAGCTGGCCGGTTTATCTCCCTGCTGCACTGTGTTATTGCTTACATAATTAACTGTGAAAGCCATTGTAAATGGTGCAATTGTACAAGTAAGCAAAAGCTGAAGGCACAATGCATTGCTTCCATTTACCAGAAGCAGTGAGTTTTGGTTTTTATGATTCCTGGTTACACTAATAAATGGTCCCCAGTGTCTTCTGTAAAGTAACCACATTCTAATAAAATACCTCACTCCATTTACCCCACTCTTATTAAACATTCTGTGAAAAAGAAGGAGATACGGTAATTGTTAGTGCTGCTCTGAGGGTCTCATTAACAAGGTTTGACTGTAGCTGTTGTCAGAATTAGCATGCTTTCCACGTAAAAATCCCTGTTAACAGTGTTAAGCTTCATATTTCAGACATATTCACAATTTGCAGTTGATCGAGATAATGTAGCACTTAATAAGCAATCTGCGTTGCCTTGAATTATGTTGAATCATGAGAATACTTTGGTTTTTAACTCCACAGCAATGAATTCTCATAGAACAAATCTCCAGCAGTAGAAGGAGTTTTGCTTTTGCAGGGAATCACTAGGGAATCACTAAATATGCACCCAGCAGTGTCCTGTTGGCTTCTTTCTTCTCCTTGCATAAGCTGTAGGCTCACTACCACCAAAACCTACCTTATTTTAAAATGATAGTCAAGGTAAGTAGATGCTGGTGCATGCGTGGCTAAAGTAAAACTGAAGCAATACAATTCAGGAGACAATGCAAGTTCTGAGCAAGAGAATCCGACATTTGAACACAAAACAAACGGCGTGATGAGGCACAGGCTGAACGCTAGAATCTGCTCTATTTTTGACTTAGTTGAAGATGTGAAAAGCTGAGATGTTTGTTCCAAGTAATAAATACAGAGATAGTGGCTGGCTGGTAGTCAGTTCACACATGTGGAAAGGAGGATGAACAGCGTGCAGCTAAAATAGCTGCATTTTCCAGGTCTGCAGACCACTCATAGGTTTTGGGTGACACTGATTTTTGTCAGTAGATTCTTAAAGGGATCTGAGCTGAATTTGCATTTGAAATCGAAGTCCTGGCGATGTGCTATTGGGAGAAGTGGCAAAAACTCTGCCGCACAAAGCGTGTGTAGTTGTATTAGCAGGGTGGAAGCCTATTCCGTAAATACAGATGCTGAGAAAACCACTGATTTGGCAGCCCTGCTGCCCTGCTGAGGCCATAGGAAGGAAGCAGTCTGCCAGCTGGCAAAGGGAACTCTGGGTCAGGAAGATGCAGCAGCAAGTGTTCACACACAATGGGAAGACTGGCATGGAATGAAAATGGTGCTGTTTAGGTTTGCGTGCATGTGTTCAGTGATATTTCTTTGTCACGTAGACTGAGACCTCTATATTTGAGCAGGAGTGCTTTTGTTACCAGGGCTTTGTGATGAATATGCATGACAAAGTTTGCACACCAGGATCAGTTTTTAACTAAGCTATTTGGTTGCCTCTCTCTGGGCTTAATACCCCCCATACTGAACTCTATGGCTGCTGCCTCACTGGGACTATTTATTAGCTCAGGTCTTTGCAAAGGAGGAGGGAGTCTCTGGTGTTTGGATGTTTTTGAGATCACAATCGATCTTAGACCCAGTGACTCGACGGTTGTATCTTATCTGTGACTTCCTTTTTAGTCCACACACTTCAGAGCCTGCAGTACGTGCCCTTTTATTGGGAAATAACAATTTGCTCTGGCAAACCGTCAGGCTGTGCCTCTGGAAGCTGTTTTCCTCTTTTTCAGCTGCATACGCAGAATGCCTTCTTGTTCCTCCCCCCTGACAGTGTATGAAACAGCTGGAAATCCTGCGACGCTTCCCAGTGCGGGCCTTTTGCTGCCCGGAGCCGCGGGTCGGCAGGCCGGGAGCGGGGACACGGGCTGGTTCGGTGGGTAAGGCTGCCACCTCGCGGGGTCCGCCTGTGCAGCACCCGGCCCCGCTAAGGGACCCCGGCGAGGGGACCAGGGGACCACAGCCCCGTTTCATCGCTCAGCCTCCTCACAGGCTGGAGGAAGCCTCCGGTTTGCTTCGTGCTCTTCCCACCAGGGCAACGTCGTTCCTATGGCTGGTGCTGCTAAAGCAATTAGAAACGGGTCTTTTCATAACATTTATTCTGACTCTTAAGTATTTCCCTCTTCTGAGCAGCGCAATGTGCTGAAACTCCGTGAAATAATATGGAGCAGTATTTCAGTGCCAAAGCAAAAAAAAAGAAGAAAAGAAAGATCAATGGGACTTGTGCTCTTAAATGGCTTGAGACATTCCTCTTGTCACTGGCCATATCCCGTGATCCTGCTGCTGCTATGGGGCACGTCTCTGCAGGAAACCATGGGAAGGACTCCTGACTGCGATGGGCACCCCCTTGTTATCACACAGTGCCCTGTGTGCCTGCTGTTGCTTGAAGGATGGGATGACAACAGGTATTTGATGTTTCATGAACATTGGTTAGCGGGTTGCTGGAGCCACTCACCTAGCACAAGCAGGTAAGCTGCTCCGAGTACATGGTATGGAAACTCGGTGTACCAATGCAGCAGCAGTGTTTCAGTGCAGAAGCACGCACACCAGAGAGATGCTGCTTGTTCTTTTGTAAGTCACAGCAAAGACAAACAGTGCATCATCACCTTCAGCCTGGAGTCCCCTATATCACTTCATCAATAACTTGCATGAAGTAGATTGATACATGATTTCATGCCACATACTCTGTGCCAAACCCTAACTAATGATGGCCAAAAGCAGCCTAGTGGGGCAGGTTACTATGGGAGTGAGGGAGACACTGGGATGGTGCAAGGCCAGCTCCTGTTCTGCACTTAGCTCGTTGTTCCTGCTCCGAAGACAGTTATTTCTTCCTTTTCCACCGTCCAGCCGGGACACGGAAATGGGACGGTGGTGATCAGACAGGATGGGGCAGAGGGGTGCTCTGCAGGTCCCCTCTGTGCCTGCACAGAGGAAGGGGCTGCTGGCGCAGTGCTCCTCACAGTGCAGCAGCCACCACGCCTGCCCCGGACCCCTCGTCTCCCCTCAGCGCCCTGCCCTGCCAAACATGGCGCCCCGCCGCAGCCAGGGGAGGCCACGTGTGCCGCTTGTCTATGTCAACAGCTTCGGCTCCCACCGCTGTGGCTCCATCATCCTCTATGGCAGCAGCTCCCAGGAGACTGAGGCGGGCCAGGATGGGCCCCTGGTTTCCCAGCCGAGTCCCAGAGGGAAGGCCAGGAGGCAGAGGGCTGCCTTGGTGCAGGGGCACAAGACCAGCCCTGGGCCTGCTGCAGGTGGCAGGAGGCAGGCGGTGGGGAGCTGTGGTGTGGTGGAGCCTGTCAGTCGCCATCATGGTGTGTATAGCTGGACCCTGGGACCTCTGTGCGCCTGGGCATGAGAGGGCAGAGCCAGCACCATGTCTCCTTTTGGGGCAGGAAGTGCTTTGTTTTGGTAGGGTGCATGGCTGATGCTGCCTCACTGGGTTCTTCCCTCAGGCAGAGACTGTGCACGCTGAGGGCTGCAGGTGGCACAATGTTTTCTTGTTATGCCTGGTACAGTGAGACTGGCATTGAGGCAGGAGGAGGAACATGGTGTTAAACTCACATGAGTGAAAAATGTTATATTTTGCCCCAAACTCCTAATGCTGTCCAGCTACAGTGTCTCCATCCGGTGAGGTGAGGTGAGGTGAGGTGAGGTGGCTGCCTGCAGTGCAGCCTTCCCCATCCTTCCGTGTGGAAGCGGTAAGGCCAGAAATAAGGTACATCCAACAGGGCTGCTGTATTTTGAACTTTGGNCAGGTGGCACAATGTTTTCTTGTTATGCCTGGTACAGTGAGACTGGCATTGAGGCAGGAGGAGGAACATGGTGTTAAACTCACATGAGTGAAAAATGTTATATTTTGCCCCAAACTCCTAATGCTGTCCAGCTACAGTGTCTCCATCCGGTGAGGTGAGGTGAGGTGAGGTGAGGTGAGGTGAGGTGAGGTGAGGTGAGGTGAGGTGAGGTGGCTGCCTGCAGTGCAGCCTTCCCCATCCTTCCGTGTGGAAGCGGTAAGGCCAGAAATAAGGTACATCCAACAGGGCTGCTGTATTTCACACTGAACTTTGGGATCTTTCCTGCCTCTCCTCAGGAGATTCCCACCTAACCAGAGAGCCGCTGTGCTGCTGGGCCCCTTGCTGCTGCGACAGATAGAAAATGTTTCTTCGTGTTCTTTCTTTGTGGCTGGAACCAAAGACAGTTGGGATGGGCATGGGTGTGGGTGCCTTCTTTTATCAAAGCAAACAACAAAATTAGGCAGTTTTCCACTGTTTGTGATCTGTTATGAAACAGCTCTGCTGCGTGAGATGAAATGGGGTGAAAATGGGGAACATGACCTGGCTTCTGGAGAAGAAGCAGAGATGTGAGCTGGAAGTGAAATGTGACGCAGTTAGGGTGGTCCTGAGTTTTGCTAACATTGCTCTTGAGATGTTTTCGTTTTCTTCTATTTTTTCCTCCTCCTAAAAGCCATTTTTCCGAAGACAGCAAAGTGAAATGTTCATTAGCAAGAATTAAAAGCACCAGTTCTGAGGTTTATTATCTAAGTGATGCCAACCCGTAGCTTGGAGGCAGCCTGTGATTGTGGGTGACTCAAAGCTCTGTGGCTGCCTTGGATACCTGGTGGTGGGGCTGCGCTGCCCTGGAGGAAGCTGGTTTGCCTGAAGCCCTGCTGTGGTGAGGGATGAGCCACGGCTGTGACCTTGTTCAACATCCCCACATGGGTCACCCTTTTCCTCGGCTCATGCCATGCCTGTCCAGCAGCTACTTGGGTAGCTGGAACTCACCTGAGTCCTTCCTCCTTCTGTCTATGTGTGCATGTCTTGAGTCCCCAAGATCAACATGTCCTTCGTCCTTCGGTGTTTTAATGCTTTGTCTGATTTCTTGCCTCAGTCTACTCCTCTCCTCTTAAAGCCCAGGCAGAATTTTAGTAGCTGCCATAGGAAGGGGAAAAAAAGGGGATTAAAAGCTAGTTTGTATTGCCCAGAAGCCTGTTATTTTAATTTCTGGTTGCTGTACAGTTTTGAACTCTGTTTTGTGGAGTTTGAGACACCCACTGTCCCCAGGGTATAATGGAGAAACTAAGCAAGGTGATAGCGCAATGAAAGGTCTGATATCCTGTAAGCTGCTGGGACCAGAAAAAAGTATCCCTCTGGAAGAGCTACAGCTTCCTCAGGAATACGTTTTAAACACTCCAAATATGCTTTCTGAACTCTCTTCCTAGGTGACCTTCAAGAGGCCAAGGCTGACACCTTCGACTTTCCCTTCCCTTCAAGAAATGTTGGTAAAGTAATTAAACAAAAGAAGCGAAAGGTATAAAATGTGAGAGCTGAATTAGCTGCCTTTGCATTTGGGAAAATTGCTTCCTGCTTATTCTGTCTATGTGAGAGCATGAAGGAGATTAAAAGATTGAATTGGTAGTCTGTTACTGAAAACCTTACTTAGAGAAAAGAAAGATGGTGTTATTTTCCCTCTCTGGAGGCTTTAAAATTCTGGCTTTCATTCAATAAAGCACTTAAGTGTGTGCTTACCTTGAAAAATGAGAGTGTGCTGTTGACTTAATGCCTGTACTGAAATGCTTTGCTGGATTTTGGCCAGGGTGCTGCACACCTTGCTGCATCAAAGCCAGCTGGGAAAAGCTCTGCAGCTCCTCTTCCTTTTACATTGTAAGCAAAGAAACCCTACAGGTTACGAATAAGCAAAGACAAGAATGAGAGGTAATAACACCATACTAGTAGCAATTCAAAATTACTTTCTGATTCACAAATGTATTTCTGTTCCTTTTCAGTAGTTCAA
Organism: Agapornis roseicollis; assembly: GCA_002631895.1. Lineage (NCBI taxonomy): Eukaryota > Metazoa > Chordata > Aves > Psittaciformes > Psittacidae > Agapornis > Agapornis roseicollis. The sequence goes on along the minus strand of NDXB01006231.1, from coordinate 570,506 downwards.
CAAATGCTTGACATTTTAAGACACCTTTATTAAAACATAAGTCATTAGGAGATTTTGCAATGCATGAAGTACAAGTAATCAGCTAGACAATAATATAGTAATGTCATAGATACCTGATTTAAAAACAGCAAAGTACTACTGACTTCAGGGGAACAACTAATAACATACTATAATATCACTCTTCTAGTACATTAAATAGTCTTCAAAAAGAATGAGGAATATGTATTATGTTTGAGCAATAAATGTCCATAGGAAAGGAATTATCTTTAGATTTAAAGTAGTTTCATGGATGGGGTCTAGTAAAAGTCATAACGTTAGCATATTATCAGTCATTTACATTTGTTAGTCTGCCTCTCTGTCTGAATGCCTTTGTCAATAGCTCCAATTTAATATTTTCAGTGCACAAGTCTGAAATGTGCCCACTATAGACAGACCTTTATGCCTCTACAATAAAGGCCATCAGCATCTATAAAACTGATGAATATTGATTTGACATGAAATAGGCAAGGCCATTGCTATTCTGGAATCTGAGCATGGGGTCTGAATTATGGTGTTGTTGAAGGATTACACGGAAAGTTTTGCTCCTGGAAAAATAAGCAATCCTCATATTCCCCCCTTACTCCCCCTTCATTTTGGATGACTTTGAAGAAAGTTTAATGGCTCTACACAGGTTTTCATAAGCTGTTCTTATCTAGAACGACACTTCACAAATCCTGAATAAACAAGGATTTTAGACAAGACAGGAGGAGATCTTGTGGAAAATCATGGAGCAATTTATGTCTTTTGATTTTTAAATAGAGGCGATTTGTTCAGTATATCCCCCATATATATCCCTACTCCACAGCTCCCCCTTCTCAATCCTCAGCAAAAAAACCCAAACCAGTTGGACTTCAAAATCATGCTGGAGAATTCAAAGTCCTGCCTATAAATGGTTTAATGCAAACTTTTTGTGTGCTTCCCTGAGAAAGTTCGGTTTTATCTTTCAGTCTGAAGTCTGGCCTAAGGTCTGGAAAGTCATTTCAAAAATGCTTGCAGAAAATGAAGAGTTCCGAAGTCGACTCTTGACTTGCAAACAGTTTAATGGAGAAGGTAGGCAATGCACTGATAATGGTTTCCTTTACAAGAGAAGACAAACTATTATGGCAAGCTTGTTGACTTAAGATCCCTAGGTTTAAAGGCCCATTCAGCTGTTTGTTTTGGGTGGTAGGTTTTACAGCTCACATTCATTACATCAGACATTTCTAGCCATATCTGAAAAACCCTTGTGTTTCATTGAGATTCTTGTATGTATTAATTTGGAGGAAGGATGGCAGGTGTTTTTGCTCCAGACTAATGTTAAAGAAGACAGGAGCATAAAATATCTGCTAGCTTTTCTGAACACGTGAAAAATGTAATTAAACTACTATTCACACATGTGTCTAAGGCAGTACTTTTATGAATAATAATTTGGTTTTTTTCACATAGGAAAATAGTAGCTGGTTTCATGCAGACAATAAATAAATTAGATGCTCCCCAAAGGTAGCTCTAGCACAATTTAACATAACCATCAAACATCTTCTCACACTGTGCCCTGAATACAGCTATTTCATTACTGGAAAATGACTCAGGAATTAAAACTGGTGCTCTGCATTGAGCCAACTTCAATTAGAGACATTGTAGTTGCTGCACAATTGAAGATAATACAGGGTATGCTTACAAATGTAATTGGAATTTCTGGCTTCTCTGTCTGGTGAGCTTTTAGGAAAAGGAATATACTAATCCAAGAGGAGTTACCAGGCAAGTTAAAAATGGCATATTCACTCACAGCACTTCACATTAGCTTAAATTTGTGTTGATGGAAGGTTTCCACATGCTGGGGTATATACAGAGAAGTATACCCATTGTTGCCAGTATCTTATTTTGTTGTTGAATGTTGTATGTGTCACACTGATTAGATTTCCAAACATGTGACAAGAAAATACTCCCTCAAAATGTTTTTTTCATGAGAACAAAAGAAGTGCAATTCTGGTTCAAAACAGAAATCTGTCCCCATGAATGTCCCCTATGACCTGCAGTGGATGGTACTGGAATACTAAAAGAAATTCCACAGTACCCTGCAGCAACATATTCTGCATATATTCTGCAAATATTCTGCATTATGTGGAAAAGAAGTTCTGTTCATCTTAAAACCAACTCCTTGTTAATTCTGGTACTATGAGATGCCGGGTATTAATTATGTGCTATTCATATTCATTATGCCAATCAAGATTCCATTGGCCTCTGTCATATTTCTATGCTGAGAAGTTCCAGTCTACTGAATCTCTCCTCATATAGAAACTGTTTTTTGGCTCTGACAATCCTTATTCTCTTATTTTTGCCATCATTTAAAATGCTATCCGCTTCACTATTGGTGCATGCTTCATCTATGTTACTGCTCATTTGTTTGCATGAGCAATTTGTTTGCACTGTTTGGGTCAGAGGGACCTTAAAAGACCATCCAGTTCCAACCCCCTTACTATGGGCAGGGACATCTTCCACTAGACCAGGTTGCTCCAAGCCCTATCTAACCTGGCCGTGAATATTTCCAGGGATGGGACATCCACAATTTCTCTGGACAACCTGTTCCAGTGCCTCACCACCCTCACAATATCACAATAATGAGAGTGATTATTTGCCTGTATGAGTACCTGTGATATGTAAGAATTCCACAGCATCAGGCATGGGCATCCTTCCTCCTGACTCATCCTTTCCTGCTAGCCAGGAGGAGTTTGGTGCTGGGGTTGTGTCTTCAAGATCAGTAGTGTTTTAGGGATTTTTCTGCTATAAGCCTGCTGCAGAAGCCACTGTAACACTGCTTCTTTATCAAGTCTAAAGGTTGTGATCTAGGAGCTTCCACTTACTTTCTCTTACAGCTTACATCACTGCAGAAGTTTTTGTGAGTAGCTATTAATGTGTAGGATGTGTATCTATACGTAGGACATATATATCAATGTGTACGTAGGATAAATGAAGAAAAATAAAAGTCTTCCAGGATTTTTGTTTGCTTGCTTTCAAGAAAAAGAGACAAGGAAAAAGAAGTAGAAATCTATAATAGGTGATTGCCTCCAAAATTGCAAGTTATTGTTAAACCCCCCACCCCAATTTTCTGCTGATACGGAATATCCTTGCTAGATTTACCATCTCAGCATAATGGCTGCTAATCTGCTTTTCTGTTTGTTATAGATATGCAACATGCTGCTTTGTCAAGCTTGTCTTTCTGGACAGGGGCTGTTCTCTTTTCAAATACTAACTTCTCTTTGTCATCTGGAGGGAGAGCATTATCTTTACATAAAACTTCCAGTGACTTAAAAAACCCCAACCCAGCCAACCCTTCCTTCCCGACATTTACTCTCTGCTCAACTGTAATTGTACCTCACTTTTCAGAAGCTTTGAGAATCTACTATTAAGTTCTATTTAGGTGAAAACGATCAATTCTAATACCTTCTTTCTAATTAGCAGATGTTACAAAACATCAAGGAGGTAAATATCTACTGATCTGAATTTTTCATTCAACAAAAAGCAAATAGAATAATTCTAGCAGACATTTAGATAAAGATCAACAAATCCCAGTAAACAGGGTTCATTTTTATCTTCTTTCTTTTTAATAAATTAATAAAGCTAGAAAATTCATTCTGCATTTTATTGCCTCTATAAATATTTTTCTTGAGAAAATGAAGATCCGTTTGAATTCTAATGCTACTTATTTACTCCTTGGAATGTTTCAATTAAGATTAGATTTGATGTGACTGAAGATTATGATGTGTCTCTACATAAAATTTTCCCACAGGCAATGATATGAGCCAAAGTTCACAGAATGAGCCATCCTCCCTGGACAGGGTATGTATTAGTTGCCATTAGTTGCCAAGCAAGCTTAAACAAACTAATCACATTCTACAGACACACTGATATTGTTGTTTAGTGTTACCAATAAGCACTGGTTGTATACTTCAGTATTCCTGACTTTGGGCTCAAATGTTTTTCAAGATTTCAGTCACATTTGGGAAATAGAACGGCTCTGTCCTCACCAGAAAGGGCTGTGGGAATTGCCAAGGCTGGGAGGTTGAGTTTGCCTTTTTATTGAGACAAGTCCTTCTGTGAGGATCTAAAGTAAAACCTCAGGAATCTGAATAGAGTGTTTGTTTGGCATGCTTTATATTTGACTCCTTAACATTAAAGGGAATGCACCATTTCACTTTTGTCACCTTTTTTTCTCTAGGAGGAGTGCATCTTTGGCTGGGTATAGCAAGAAATTAAAGGAGCACTGAATCCAAAAGGAAATATAAAAGTAGTGAAAGTTTATACTTTGATCCAGTTCTTACTGAAGTCGGTGGCAAGGCTGTGAGAGATTTCAGTGCACACAGGTTCCCTGTTTGTGTGGTGCATGTGCTTCTACTGTTTAAGAGATTTGTTTTTACAGTGGCTTAAACAGTTCTGTTGCAAGATATTTATTTCAAGTCATTAAGTCGAGTGTTTCACTTAGCTATTAGTTTTCAAAAGCTTTGTAATGAGCATAATATTGTGACAGTTTGCTTGCAGAAGAATAGAGATACAATTTAGCGTTGACGATATTTATATCTATTTTTTGCAGCTTGTCAGAATCATAAGCAAACACAAATTCAGTAAGGCAGAACTCCACACAAGATACAAAGAAACACATTTTTTTTTCTTACCAACTTGAATAAATTTGACTTTATTATATTAAAATAATACACAATTACCCTTCTGTTCATTCATCCATTTATACATGAGTCTCAGCAACTACTTTGAATAAGAAGCCAGGTGAATGTTTTCTGTCTTGTTGTTCATCGTGAAGCACATAATGATATCATCATAATCAGAAGGTATTGTTTATCTAGCTGACTTCAGTAGCACAATATAATTTTCATCTGTTATGAAGTTTCATACTTGAACTCCTGATTGACTGTAAAAGCCTTTTAAACTAGCAAATTGTGTAAATGGAACATGAGCACTGCATAAAAATAGTATGTGTATGGATTTCATCTTTGTAGCTAAAACATTCACCTGTCACAATTAGACATCCTTGGTTTCAATAAAAGGCTTGTTTTCTCATTGCATAATGTCTTAGTGTTCACAGATGTAATGACTGGGATGTCAGAGTGTTGAGCTTTAATAATATGCTAGTGATTGTGTCATTAAGCAGCAAAGCATTTGGAAAGGTTTCATCTCTGTTTTCTCCATAGTAAAACTGCAAGTATATAACTGGAATGTGCCTTTTTGATGACAGCTCTGGCATCAAGGTTTTTTTCTGGTTTGTGGTTCAGTAATATTCTGATTTTACTTAAAATAGTTGACATTTCAGCTTGGAAAAGGAAGTGAGAAAGCAAAATAATCAATCGAGATGTGATCATTTTTCTGGCACAGCAAAACTGTCATGGTTCTTTGGTATTCTCAAAATACATGTTTGGAGTCACAAGTCTGGTTGGTTTTGGTTTGTTTTTTGGGGTTTTTTTTTTGTACTAAATGAGATGATCTCCCTCTTCCCACAGTTCTGTGAATGAAATGTTTGCATGGGGAATATTTAGTTCATAATCCTGGACTGTAAACTGTGGAGTTGTTGCTGTAATGTCTCTTTTCTTGTAAACTGCAGCTGCAGTTGGTACCTTTACTGGCATAGGTAAGAGGCCCTGGAAACCAAGCTTTGCTTTCAGATACATAATTGCTACTTTTATGGGATAGATGAGATGCATTAACCTAAATCTCTGAATGGAATTCAGGCAACTCACCAAGATCCCTTGGATAAATATAGACCTTTGTCTGTGGGACTATGCTAAATCATTTTAAAAGGAAGCATTATAAAAGATAAATATAGCCTTAGACCATTCTTGTCCACATACCTCTTACAATGTGAAAAGTCTGTATAGGTCGGTTGTCAGTAGCTGCCAGGGCTACCTGGCAGTATTTTACTTACTTGCTGCATATGTGTAAATGACCAGAAGGTGCAAGGAAAAGCTCTGGCGCAGGAAAACAGAATGGATGTCTTGTCGGTACACATGTGGGAATGGAAGAGTGCCAGCTCCCCCTTTGTGTTCAGGGACCACCGAGTTGCAATAGTCTTGCCCCAGCATTGCTTCACCTCAGTGGCTTTGCTAGATTTTGTGGGGATTCAGCATAGCCTGGACTAACATGCTGTGCTGCTCTGTTTTCATGCGGGTGTGACTTCAGGGGAGATCCCAGGCAGCATGGACTTTGCTGCATGGTTTTATGCATGTTAACACCCTGCTAATCAAGAGAAGGAAGTAACTAGTGCCTTCCTTATTAATCCCAGCAAATCTATGTTCTTGCCAACTTGTCTTAGTCCTTGTCTAGCATGTCTCTGTTCTGCTTTCACCTCACTTCCAGCTCACTCCAGAATGCAGTTTGTGTTTGGAGCAGAGGCTGGTGAGCAGCAATGATTTCTCAGCCTATAACACGTGTGAAGCCACAAGTAAGAGTCAGCAGCCCCTTTCCCTGAGCCCCTGTGGTGGTGGTGATAGAATTACTTGGTTGGGATCTACTAACAGAAAAGAACTTTCAGTTGGCAGTACTTTTAAAAGGCTCTTACATTTCAAATCACCTTGGGCCAGAATGCCGAAGCCAATGCATTGGGACAAAATGATACATGCTGATTGAGGTTTAATTTCTAACTCTTTGGGTGATGAAGTCTAGCTTTCTGCTGTAGTGACCAAGTTTCAAAGGCTCTGATGTGAATCAGGGTAGTCAGAGAAGTTAAAATGCTGAAAAAAGATTCTAAGGAACCTTGCCCAAGATATACAAACCAGAGTGGCTGACACATACATCATATGGCCATCCAAGTGTAAACTGCAGATGAGAAAGTAGTTGTAGTGTTGCATTAAAATATGCTTATGTGATCTGATAACAAACACATTCAACAATAAAAAAGGGATTGGTTTATACAGGAAAGCTTGATTTAATCTCTCTTTGTTAAAGGAGTCAAAAATAAATCAGGGAACCTCAGGGCCCTAGATCATATACTTGAGATTCGACGAACAACCGATCCTCCTCTGAAGTCCTGAATTATCAGTGCAGAACCAAAAGCAAGTGTTCTACTGTCCTGCTGTGCTTCCTGGGAAGCAGTGTTGTTCTTTCACATTCTTCAGAATGCATATCAGTTACCTGAAGTTTTTTAATAACAAATCTCACTTGGAGTGTGAACTGAAGCAGATGTGCAAATACAGAGGTCACACTTTGTCTTTGCTTTGCCTTGTTCTCTGTACATGATTTGCCTTTCTATACAGAGCAAAAACTCTATCTTATTCCAAAAGCTTGGAAATTTTTCATCTCAACCCTGTGAAGAGTTGCCAGGAGAGCTGAGGAGGTACCTTGTGGTATAGAGGTGGGAGGGAGCAGCCAGAGCACACAGTAGCTGAAGGCATTGCTGCTGAATTCTTGGTACCCATGAATAATAGTGTCAGCTTCTTGTCTCACGATCTCAAAGTTGGTCTGAATAAGTGGGTTTTTGTACTGTATTTCATAAACACAAATCAATCTATATGAGGGCAAGCACTGGTTAGTAAGGCCTTTGAGTTTTATATTTCTGTTCCATGCTACAGATTTATCGATGAAACAAAGTTTAGCTGGAAATAGCACATCTTCTGACCCTGAAATGTTTTGGTTGGAGTTGTCCCATTTGGTGTTCTTGTCAAACTGAGCTCCCCTTGCTCCTGGGGCATTTCTTGGTAGGACAGCCCAGGCAATGCAGCCACCTCTGTCAAGGAGTAGCCTGTCCAGTGGCACTGAGGACTGTCCAGGGCTTGAGGACTTGCAACTCCAGACAGTGGTCTTGGACTACCACTTCCAACCTGCTGTAAAGCTAAAAGCAGGAAAATCCTGGAAGCTCAAACTCCATTTTGAAATCCATATCTGGAAGTGCGGAGTCTTGGCTGAGGCTGGACTGCTGGAGCTCCTGCATTTTCTAACATAAGGCTGTGATTTTGGGCAGGCTTCCTGGGGTAGCCCACAGTATTAAGGCTGCACTGGAGCCCCAGGTGTTTTGTGAGCTCCCACAGCTACTGTGTTGAGCTGGTGTTCGCAGATGCCATTGCCATTGCCAGAGATCATGTCACTGATCAGCCCCAGGACTGGGAACTTGGGCTCTGTGTTTTGGAAGCATTTTGATGTTTCTGAAGTGACCTTTCTGGGAATTTCCAGTTTGTAGACGTTTCAAAAGAGTTTGTTTCCTGCTTGATTTGGACCAAAGCCACCGATTCAGATAGAACATAATTTCCTGCAAACTGAAGGCTTAGCTTGCCATGCAGCTCTTCTGCTCATGGCTGATGTGCCCTGGTGATGTGATGAATCGGACTCCTCTGCCCTAACAGAAGAGGTTCTACAGTCCTGTGAGGTTATCATAACTTGACCATCACAATGTAATTAATCACCAAGGTTAGTAATATTTCATTGCCGATTCCTCCCAGGAAAAGATTTCAGCTCTTAAGTAAACCTTTAGAACAGGATGTGGAGTTTTTAACATGGTCAGATTTCAAGAAAGTATATATATCTTGGGGTGACCTTTGCCTTCACTGAACATTTACTTTGAGTTTATCTTTAGGGCCCTCTCTGGTAGTCAATGTTCATGTTTTAAGCTTCTAACACAATTTTGCATTGACTTTGATGAAAGAATAGCCTTCAGCTGGCAGTTCAATTCTGTCAGCTTTTTTTGGGTGCAGTGACCGTAAGGAAATTTTGGGCATATACAACATTTTGTATGCAGTAGGTCCTTAAATGTAAACCAAAACAGGATGCAACTTTGATTTATAGCTCTTGTAAATAATTCTCAGTGACATGGGCAGGTTTGTGTATTATGTATGTTTTCATTGCATAACCACTTATATAACGACGATGATAGGAATTTGCATATAAACCAAAGCAGCCATCCTTTGATGGCTTTAACATTACAGGCTTTTCAGCAAATTGAAGTAGCAGGGGAAAAGAGCAAAATTTATTGAAGTCTATTAAGGCCACAGTGAATTTTTAATAAATATTCACAGGAAGTTGCTCACTTGTTAGTGACAGCATCAAAGCTGTCTGAAAAAAATCATGTTTGAGCATTTCTGCCTGCCTTGTAGCTACTGCAAATCAATGAGGGTAGCTGCAGTTTCAGTTTATTAGAAACAAAAGATATGAAGGCCCCTAAGGAAGAAATGGAGTACGCCTTGATCCTGAGAGAGGTAGAATACCTCCTGAAAGACACTGAGTGCTTTCACTTCCCATTGACTGTGGTACCTCTTGAATGGGCTGTCTTGTGTTTTCTGTGCTGTAGGTATGGAGCAGATGAGAGGATTTCTTCTTTCTCTAAATTGTGAACGCACACGTGTGTCTCCTCAGATTAAAGTGTGGATGTTGCTGGGCTGCTTGTGAGCATGTCTGATTTGTGTAGTGTCCCAGAGGTCATGGCAAGGATATATTTATGCTGTGAACGTGTGAAATTTATTGCATGCCTGGCATTCTTGCATAGGCGAGAAGCGGAGGCAGATTAAAAGAGCCGTGCCGAAGGTTCACTGAGGCACTGACAAATGCTCCTTCTCTTCCAGAATCTTTGTAATCTCTTGTATGGCTTTTTTCATTATTTTTTTTCCTTTCCTTTTCTGCTGCATGCTTATTTTCTTGTTCTCAATGTGTGTGTGACAGGAAGGCTGTGGCACCAATGTAATTCTGTGTAATGGATGAGCTCCTCCACAGTAGTTAACCCCAACTTAAAATGTACACAATCATGTTTTACACCCCTTGGTATTTTAAATACCTTCAACTACATGGAGGGTAAATATTCTTGACTGTGGTGTTGTCTGTGGGGTAATCTAAAGAAAAGAAGATAAATGCCCACCTAACTTGACTCTGTTGTCCTATACTGAGCAAAAGAACAGGAGATGAGCAGTGAGAAGCAGTTTGGAGCATGATCAGGGAACAGCGAGTTGTTCTTTTATAATCTCCACAGGTCTGCAGTTCCCTCAGGGAATTTTAGCAGCAATGGTCCCATACTTTGGGTTTAGGTTGAGGTTGTGGTGAAATTCCCGTGTTGATGTGCTCTGTATAAATGTTATTTTCCATCCACATCATGGTGTTTCCTCCAGGAAAACACGGATCTGAATTCTGCCTACATATCGTTAAGTCACAAGACTCAGAACAGGCTCGGGTTTTGCTTAAACTGCTTCCAGAGATTCTGCACTGGGTTTTATTGTTGTGTTAGTCTAATTTTGAAAAGAATTAATGTGCGTGTTTGAGAAACAAAAGCGATGCTTTGGTAGAAGGGTTAGAGGTGGATGATGTTACTCCTAGCATTGCCCTATCTTGACTACTGTGACTTGTCTGACCTCCCGAGACTGTCCTCACTTTGTGCCTTTGGCTTTTGTAGTTTTTCTTCTTAGTAATTCCCAAATATTTTAATTGAAAGCCTGATCCCATCTTCTGAATATATGAAAACAGGTAAAAATAATATTACTTATCATAATAATGAGCAAGAAAACGATAGGAAAAAGTGCACTTTGCACAGGAAATGAAATGTATTTTATGAAGAGAAGCAGCGAGCATAAGAATTTCACAGATCAAGGAGCAAGTAAGTAAAATAATACTCATTAACATGAAAGAGATGCTGATTCATATGTTCATTTGATTTATATGTTCAGGCTTGAAGTGTAGAGGTTGAACTGCTCTGTAACTGACATTTTGTTTACAAGTTGCAGACTTTACACTACAGAGAAATGTTATACCCAAGCCCTATTGCAAATATTATGCCTCTTAACAAGAGCTAGTAGTTTGCGGTGTCAACAGATAGTGAAAACAGTGATTCTGTTCTGATTTGTTTAACTGGAAATAGAAAATAATAGTGGTGGCTTGACCCCAGCTGGACACCAGGTGCCCATCCAGGCTGCCCCATCACTCCCCTCCTCAGCTGGACAGGAGAGAGAAAATATAACAAAAGGACTGTAGGTTGCAATAAGGGCAGGGAGCGATCACTCACCAATTGCCATCATGGGCAAAACAGATTTGACTTGGGGAAAATTAATTTAATTTATTGCCAATCAAATCAGAGTAGGATAATAAGAAATGAAAACTAAATCTTTAATGACCTTCTCCCTCACCCCTCCCTACTTCCCAGGCTTAACTTTCTTCCTGATTTCCTTTACCACCTCTCTCTCAGTGGTGCAGGGGACAGGGAATGAGGGTTGTGGTCAGTTCATGACATGTTGTCTCTGCCGTTCCTTCCTCCTCAGGGAAAGACTCCACATTCTCTTCCCCTGCTCCAGCTTGGGGTCTCCCACATGGGAGACAGGTCTTCATGAACTGCTTCAGTGTGGGTCCCTTCCAAGGCCTGCGGGTGGATATCCGCTCCACCATGAACCTCCATGTGCTGCAGGAGCCTGCCTCACCATAATCTTCACCACAGGCCACAGGAGGATCTCTGCTCTAACTCCTGGAGCACCTCTTCCCCTTCCTTCTTCACTGACCTTGGTGTCTCCAGAGCTGCTGCTCTTCTCACATATTTTAACTCTCCTGGCTGCTGTTGAGCAGCCATTTCTCCCCTTTCTTAAATATGTTATCACAGAGGCTCTACCACCACGATGTGCTTGAGCTTGGTCAGCAGCGTGTCTGTCTTGACATTACCTCTGTCAGACATAGGGGAAACTTCTAGCAGCTTCTTTGGTAACCCCCTGCTAGCAAAACCTTGCCATGTAAACCCAATACATTAACATTGTGGGAGACTTAGTAAAAAAATAGAAGGAGGTATATATTCCTGTTGACAGAAGAAATGTATTGTTTATTCCTCCTGAGTCCCATGTTGCTCATATTGCTGCTTTGTCTTACTGCCTGTCACTGAACTGCTCTGTGTGGGTGGATGCTTCAGAGTCTGTATTTGCTCCATAAGAAAATCAGTGTATTATTCTCTGATTTCTCATATTCAGTTGGGTTTGCTTTAGTGTTGTCCCTAGAGAATGTTCACTTTTAGGATATTACTGGCAATTTTAGGCATCTGGTTTTTCTAAAAAACATCCTGCTACATAAATTTACTCCTAGGGGTTTGTTGGTTTGTGAAAGTGGCGAAGAGGTATTTCCAATCTGAAATGCGGCATACTGACCCCAAGTCGTTACAGGGCTACTTCAGTCTCATGGCGGAAATGGAGGTTAATGGATGCAACGCCAAGGAGGGCTTTGAGAGATTCAGTATCTCTCTGCACATCTCCCTCCACCACACTGTCAAAATGTTCACATGGTGCCACTGAAAGACGTTGTTTAAAATGTGCTTCTACATAGAAAAGTCATAAGGTAAAAGCAGCATCTGTTCACTTAGCACAGGGTCTTGCAGGTGGTACTCACAACTGAAAGACTTCTAGTGAAAAAGTGGCTCTATCTACCAGTGCTCAAGTGCTGGCAATGTCGAGCTGTGTTCTCTAGTTTATATGGAAGATCTCCAGCAGACTTTGGTTCGGTTTACTTATCACTAGATTTGCAGCTACATGAAATGTATTTTATGTGGTAATAATGCACAAAAAGGAATGGGATTCACCTCACTGACTCTAGGCTGCGTTATTCTGAAGAGTATTCAAGTGTAACCAACTAAAGTCAATATATTAAACTCTGCAAGCGTATCAGTGTGTTCAAGTGAGTAGACATGCTGAGCAAGCAGATAACCTTATTTGCAACCTTATTTTTCACTGTGTCACCCCATTTCCCATGGGTTTGCACAAGTGATTCTGGAGATTTAACATGAGTGTGTTTGTCAAGTCGCTTCACACATCTCTTAAGTCAGAGGATCTGCCTAGGCCTCGCTAAGGTAGTATTTTGGCTAGAAGGATATTCACTGCTCATGCAGATTTGCATGAAAATGATTTCATTTTCAGATCACAGAATGCATTTGCAAGCTATAAAAGGCATCATTTTGCTTTTCAACAAAGCACTCTCTTGTCCCTTGGTAATTGCCAGATAAAGGTGGAAAACCCCAATGCCATTTCTATGGAATTACGATGCAATATTTCCTTTGCATTTTTTAACAATATTTCCTAGACATTCAGCTGAAAATAGCCATTTTGCTGACAGAGGAGCTAAAGTAGTTCAGATATATGCGTTCAGTGGGAGATAACCTTAGAGTCTGTGAATCTTTTTGGTTGGTCAGATAATTTCAGGTGATAGAATCTGTAATGTACTGGAAAACAGGGAAAGAGTTGCTGCAATTGCACTTTCTTGTTTGGAGCATCTGTCATACGGGGAGAGGCTGATGGAGTTGGGATTGTTCAGCCTGGAGGAGGCTCAGAGGGCTCAGAGCCAGGCTCTGCTCAGTGGTCCCCAGTGAAAGGGCAAGGACAGCGGGCCCAAACTGAGACACAGGAGAAGTGTCATTCACTGGCTCTGGCAGGAGCTTGGTGCGGTGCACGTCCAGGCTTTGGCTCTGGATCTACCAAGTTGGCAATGGCTAGGACAAGACTGGGCTTTTGTCATTGTTTGTGAAGGGTGTGTTTGGGGATTTTCTTGCAGGCACCACATTTTGAAAGTCCTAATTGTCATCCTGAGCCAAACCATCACAGTGACATTCATTCTGTATGGAGGATGAGACTTTGCTGGGCTTATAACTTGCTTTATATTTGCACACACACATATGTATATATATTTGTATCAAGGGTCAATTTCTGGTATTACTACAATACTAAACCCTTATATTGTAGCAATTTAATAATCTTTAGTGAGTGTTTTTTATGTGCTTCTTCAGACCTTTAGAGCTGGGATGAAACCTGCCAACTTTCTTTGTAGGAATCTATTTCTGGTCTAGTCTGCAGCAACCTGAAGTTGCAGTTACTGTTAAAGTCTTGTTGAATCCTGAGCTGAACATGCCTCTGATGAATGGGCTCTGAGGGGACTTTCTCCTACTCAGCTTAAGAAATCTTTCCTGAACTCCTAAAACCTTATGATGTGATTTGATTTTTTTTTTCCCAGATGGCTCCAAGGACATCGAAAAGCTACCTGCCAACAATTTTTAACACTCTGAGCAAAAGTTATTCCCACCTAAGTTATATATATATAGCAGAACCTTATTCTTAAAACCAAAGAACTCTCTTGGATGAAATTCACTGTTGAAGTTTGGCCTTATGTGTGATATAGAAAATTCCAATCAAGCATTAAACCCAGGCTCTTTAATGGACCCTGTGAGGTGATGTCAGTAGCAGGTAGTTTCAGCTGCCTCATCTCTAACCCCTGCCCCGTGGCACTTTTTGCTCTAGACACTGACACACTGCACCATGACCAGGCTCGTACCAGCGCATTCCTCTGTTGTGTTTATATGAATTTTCACAAGTGAGCTCAGACCGCCTTTAGTTTGGGAGCCGTTCACGCCTCTCAGGGGTATATTTAGGTCTTGCAGAAGGTGCCAAGCTGCAAGTTCTGGAGGCAGATTCCATGCTTAAAAACGAATCAAGCTGAATTCACCCAAAGACCCCATCCCCTGCAGCGCCCTCGGAGCCGCCGCCCTCCCCACGCGCGGCCTGCAGGGGGCGCCGCCGCCCGCCGGGGCGCGCGGCCGTGCGCGGCGGGGACGCCAGGGGGTGCCCGAGGCCGCGCGGCGGGCGGGCGGGCGGCGGCGGCGGCGGCGGGAGGCGGAGGGGGGGGGGGAGCTGCCGCCCGCGCCCGCCCTCAGTCGCGCTTGCGGAGCNCCCCCCCCCCCCCCCCCGGGGGGCGCGGCCGGGGGGGCCCGGGGCCGGGGGGGGGGGGGGGGGGGGGGGGGGGGGGGGGGGGGGGGGGGGGGGGGGGGGGGAGCTGCCGCCCGCGCCCGCCCTCAGTCGCGCTTGCGGAGCCGCAGCCGAGCGCAGGGCGCAGCGCTGTCCCTTCAGCACCGCGCCCGGCCCGCAGGCACACGGTAACGGCAACCTCCGAGCAGAGCCGAGGCGAGGCGAGCCGAGCCGCCGCCGGTGACAGCGTGGTTTGCAGTAAGTAGGGGCGCGGGAGCGGTGAGCGGGGGTGCCCCCAGCCCGGCCCCCCCCAGCATACACCCTGCGGAGCTGGGAGCAGGGGACTCAAGCCCCGGGTGTGGGGCTGGCAAGGCGGGGGCTGTGCGCCCTCAGGGGGCTGCAAATAGAATGGGGGGGCGGGTGTCTAAAGCAGCTGTGGGGCCAGCCGGTGACATGCTCCATCCGCATGGATGTTCTGGGGATGCCGTTGGTTATGTCGGTGTGTTAGGAGCAGCTGAGGCACACAAAGGGTGTCTGCGTGATGGTGGGGTGTCTGCATAAGGCACGTCAAAATGTATGTGTGGAGTCGTGGTGTGTTTGTGGTGTGTTCAGACACCCAGGTGGAAAAGCTCCGGTAACCACTATGCCAAGTCAAACCAAGCAGGGTGAGGCAAGAATCCTCCCCTTCCCGCTCCCCCTGTGACATTGATCATTTGCTGGTTTTAGGTCTGGAAAGCAAGGTCCAAGAATGGTGAAGCTGGGGAGTAATTTGAACGACAAGAACAACAAGCAGCCATCCAACGAAGATGGCTTTCAGACAGTTCCTTTGATCACACCTTTGGAAGTAAATCACCTGCAGTTCCCGGCTCCGGAAAAGGTAAAACAAAATCAGCCGGTGCTCCTGCATGATTATGCACACATAAATGCCCCTTGGCTTTCACTGCCTTGGTCACTTAAAGTTCTTTGATGGTACAAACAGTGGCATCGTGTTTATTCAATAAATAAAAGGGGGTTGCATTTCATAGTGTGTTTATCTGTTTTAACATGGCAAATAAACACGCAGCTGCCTCTCAACTCCTTCCCTTCTTCCCCCTCTCCCACTTCCCAAATATTCACCACCACCCTTCATTAAATACAGTTGGAGAAGGCTTAGTATGTTTCTCTTTTAAGCACTGGAGAAACTGAGGGACAGTTTACAATGCATTATCAGTGAGATTAATTGCCTGTGTTGCAAGTAATGCAATAGCTCTTCTGAAATAAGCAGCTATTTTAATTATCACAATTAAGGTTTGTTTTCTCCATGGCTCTGCAAACCTTGTTTGCATTGAGGATTCTGATTTCTCTGGAGAGAGCAGCTACACTCCCCCAGGCCTGGGACAGCAGTGGAGCAATCCAGGGATTCATTTCCCGGATTGGCTCCATCCGTGGGGCAGCTCTCTCCCCTGCCCACTCAACACTCTCAGAACTGAATGTAGCCCTAAAATGCCTAGATATGTGCATCAGGGATTGGCTGTGGTTTTGGTCCGGGACCTTTTCGATGCAGAATGTGCCTGGAAATCTTTTGTCTGTGCCGATGCAGTGTTGATGCATATCGATACAACCTGGTGACAACATGACGAGAATGTAAAAATCCGTATGCCCAACAGTCCTTACAAAAACAAAGCCTGTCTGCAGTGTAGTTCCCAGATACCACAGAGATGGAGCCAACTCACCCAGGAGTACAGACAGAATGATTAGATCTCACAGGATAATGGAGTAATAGTAAAATTAACACTGATGATTATTGAACATATATCCTGTTTTTACTGTAGTACAAAATGAACTTCAAGCGCATTAGGAAAACATGATGGATGTGATAAAACTGTCTAGATAGGCAAACTGTGTTTATTTTAAGGTAGAACTGAGTCAACTGCCTCTACATCCTGGGAACCAGAGCTATGTCAGACAAAGGAATTAGCTTCACTCTCCATGTGCCTCATGGAGCAACTTTACTGCATTTAGGAGAGTTTCACTTCCATGACTTGTTGTGAATGAGAGGCTAAACCAGCTCTTATGTATGACTCTGATAAATAATATTAAGCAAAATATTTCAAGCAAAGCAGTTTGATTTATGATAAATATCCGAAAACCTCTGAGGAAATTACAGATGTGTAAAAGTAGCTCATTTGATGCTAGTACAATGGCTCATTAAGATCATGCAGTGTCACAGGATGTGAAATTTAAATGACTCATGGATCAGGTGAGACACGGATAACTTAGCAAAAATCCTTTCAAGCTAATAAAGTGATAATGCGTGTTCTCAGGACCACCACCTTCTAATTGCCTGTTGGTGAACAAATACTGGAGTGTATTGGTCTGGTGTGATTCCTTGCTGATTTTTCTGCTTAAACATGCCTACATCAATAATTCACATGTTGTTAGGTTGCATTACCTTCATTAGCATACATTACTGTCAATGCTTCTACTGACATCCATATTTTTCTTTGTTGGAAGAATGGGATATGTATCTCCAGAAGTGCTAAGCATGATTCAGAACTCATTAGAGTCAATGGTATTGATTCCTGCAGATTGTGCTTCAGGTCCTGTGTGCAGTAGGCCTGGAGTTAACAGTGGCTGGCAGTCCGTTCTCAAGAAGGAGAGGTTATTTATGATAAAAGCAAAATAATTCACAACCTCTTTCCTTTGCTCATTGTGGAGCAGATTATGTTGGGGTGAGTTCACTCCGAGGGAGAGGGTCCCTTTGAAGACCTGCTAATGACGAGTTCAGCCTCAGGTGAAAAGCTTGGGCAAAGGTTAAGTGATGGGGGAAATTTCAGCTTTGTACTTAGTAAAGCGAAGCGCAGACGTGGATTTCAAGTCTTGCAGAGTGTATTCGTCTTTGGACTTGCCTTGCAGTCAGGAGGTAGGGTTTAAAAAAGCCCTGAACAACTAAAATCGATTTGACGTTTTTCTGTCCATTCCTAAAACCTGCCGGCAGTTCATTTTTAGCTTGGGAGAATGCAAACATAAGCCAAGGTGGTTTCTGTGCTTCTTGCCTGGGATGCTGTATAAATGACCAGAGCCAAACCAGCTTTGGTGGCGGCTCTGTGTGCAACAGCTCCGAAGGGGTTTGCTCATTTGGTTTTAAAGGCAGGCAAGCCCATCTCTCCTTGCTGTTAACCACAAGGCGGCAATGCTCCTGGCCTTCCCGCCTGCTCCTGCCGATCACAGCTCCTTTGCCATCACAACAAAGAGCTGCTGGGGTGCCCGAGCATTTTCCTGTAAGTGAAACCTGGGGAAAGAAATACAACCAATCTGCTAAATACTCCCCTGTCTGGGCTTCTCTTTGCCATTAGAGGGTATCGTCATTTAAGAAACTGCGAGCTCTTGACCTGCATCTAACCTTGAGTCTAGGGCATCCAGGGTGCATCAAAACCAGAGCAAGGAGGTTTGACTGCAGCCTGGGGCTCTGTACTTGCCTTAGCTTCAGTCTGTCTGAAGGAGGAGTAGCATCAGCCTTGGGCTCGTGATTCGAGAGTGTATGAGGTCTGTGCTGGGCAATCCAGCTGCTGTTGCTGCCAGTGTGCAATAATACCTTCACTCCGTGTATGTATATTGCATGGCAAAGGTTTGCAAGCTCTGTTAATATATAGGCTTGTTTCCAGTTGAGTCTTAGACACCTGCATGCACACTGGAGGAAAACCAAGTCTGTTTGTCCATAAACTTACCTTTGCAGATCCTTAAAGGCACCCCACAAAGCCGATGGAATCTAGAGACTAAAAATTATGTTTTAAAGGCTTTAAATACCTGACTTTTTCTTCATTTAAAGATGTTTTTATAGCAAGACCACTTGTGAGTCACGCAAAGTGGCTGTCAGTATTAACCTCTGTAGGTGTTTCAGCACAGATTCATCTCTTTCAAATGTTTCCAGTGTCTGGCTCCCCTTTCAGAGAAAGAACACAGAGAAAGAACATAAAATGGAGTTTTTGCTCATGTGATTAATCCCTGGAGCACATCTCTTTTCAGATAACTCCTTGATTATAAAAAATGATGTAGGAGTAGTAGGAGGAAACACTTTCTTAAAGGTATTCTTAAACTTACTGGATGTCCTTTTGGGCATGCTTTCCTAACAGGCTTGTTTTACAAAGTGCTGTGTGCTTAGCAGCTCCCTCTGACTTCCACCTTGATGCTGTTGGGAAAATGCAGGCAGGAATTCAGGAGGTTTGAATTTGGCAATCTTTATTTAAGATTATTGACCGCTGAACTATTTTCTACCAAACAGGGATGGTTCCTCCCAAGGCTCATACTATTCCTCCTGCAGCATCAGCATTCTCATCGTTCTGCCAGCAGCTGTAAGGCTGCAAGGGGAGAAATGCACCCGGGACAGTCATTTCTCCCCTCGGGTGCTAAGCCTGCTTAATGTATTTGTATTTATTGATTACTTTCAAACATTTCCCTCACCCTCTGATTCTCTTGCTGGGGTGGCATTTGCAGAAGGCAGCCAGATGCTTTTAAAGCATTTTTCAGTGGCCTTTTTGCTGGAATTCATCCATGTAAGAGG
Organism: Agapornis roseicollis; assembly: GCA_002631895.1. Taxonomy (NCBI): domain Eukaryota; kingdom Metazoa; phylum Chordata; class Aves; order Psittaciformes; family Psittacidae; genus Agapornis; species Agapornis roseicollis. Next base: position 551,279 of record NDXB01006231.1, on the reverse strand, counting down.
AACAATAGCCATCACCAATGACAAGCCTTTGACCTGGCTTTTTATGTCTCTGTATTTCATTTCTTCTTATTCAAAAAGCCAAAAAAAAAAAAGGTCTTTTTTCTTTTATGACCAGAGGGGAAAAGGCAGGCTGTTCACTTGTTTTCCTAGGCACAGACAAAATGCTTTGGCTTTAATTGTTACATGTCTCTGCAATGATAATGCTAGAAGATACGCAGCTTTCCAGGGACCATACTGCTTCACTGAAATTTTAAATGAGACCAGTGACTGGGGACCCTTTGGTCTCATAGGCTTGCTTCAGTTTGCTCCAGCAGGAAATGCCTCTGTTCTGGCAGTAAAAATCCCAATTTTACATAACACAAAAGTGCATAAAAGCCATTGTCAGGGCTGGAAAAAAAAACATCCGGCATCTCTTTTATGGTGAAGGCTGCAGAAGGCTTATCATGTGGCCCATTGTTCTTTATTCTGAATGCATCTAGAGGCTTGAGAAATAATTTCTCTGGTGACAAATTCCTGCCATCCAACCCAAGAAAGAAAAACAGACATAACTGCTCTCTTAAATGCTTTTCCCAAGCCATGTGCCTGCCTTTCTCCCTCCCTGGCCTCACCCCTCTCTGAGTAGCCATGGCCATGCATGTACACAGAGTAATCAAGAGTTCCTGAAAATCAGGAGGGTCCCTTGTGTTCACAGCCTGTCCCTATTGGTTTAACAGAAAATAATGTTTTGTCCTGGCCAGCTGAGCAGGCATAATTAATAGTATGCTGGATGAGTGCTTTTGTACCTAGGGGACTACTTGCAGCTCCATGCTGAAATACCTATGTCAGCCTTCCCTCTGTGAAGCCCAGCAGTGCATGGTGGCTGCAGCCAGCCTGAAGGCACGTGCTGTTAAGGCAACATGAAGGTGATTTTGGGGTGCTGCTACACGTGGTGGGGCCAGAAGCAGCTCAGCCTTCCCTACTTCTGTCTGGGGGGCTGGTGGGGTAGGTGGCTCTGCTCCTGCTCATGCTGTTGGTGAATGTGGTGGGATGGAGCAAACAGCAAAAGGAGAGATGGGGAAGGGCTAGTAATTGTGGCAGTTGAAGGGAGGAAGGGCAAAAGGGGGAGGAGGATGTGAAGAGAAAGAAGGCATGCGTAAAAGGAAGGAAGGGAACAACAAGAGAGCATTACAAATCTGAAGGGGTGGGCAGGTTGTCTTGCCTTTCCCCATCTTTTCCTTTCTCCCCTTGGGATACTCTGCCTAATCTCTACAAATACTAAAGTCTGAGCCTTCCTCTCCTGTGACATTGTCCCCCTCTTGCACTGTGCAAATCCATTTGTCCTCTAAATGTGTATTTGAATGTAAACATCGCCTCTGCTCATTAAGCTGTAATAAATACTTGCGGCAGCACGCCTTCTGGCAGTATGGGATTTCTGGGGTAGCCTTTCTGGTTTTGTTTGTGTGCTTTGGACAGCCCTGCTCAAGGGTCTTGGCAGTTCATGCTCCTCTTTGGATGTAGCTGCTGTGGACCGTTCTTCCCCTAGCACACTGAACACCTCCATCCACAGGCTATCCGCTCACAGCAAGGACTGCACTGCAACCCAAGCATGTGCTCGCAGCCTTTGCAGGCACCTGGGGTGGCATTTGACTGCCTGCCTTCCTTGCATACAGATAACGTGTGGCTGCTGCAGATCTTCACCAGAGAAAATCTTGGGATTTGTGTAGCCTGTGGAGAAATTTTCTCTTCTTTACTTCACTGCTATCAGTGCCTGAATTAGATGGTTTAAAAGCTAGCTTGTGCCTGGTTTTGTGAGCTCCATTGCCTCTCTTAACCCCAGTATTGTCTGCACTGGAATTAGAGCTGTGTTCTCCAGAAACAGCAGAAATGGACACAGGAAAAGTCTATTAGGATATAGATATTTGGTTAAGTCTGTTTTAATCTATTCTTTGTTTGTTTTCTAACATAAAAGCCCATTGCTGCAAGTAGAAGTTGCTTCAGCAAGACCATGAAGTGAACCCCATGTACCAGTTACTTGCTGGTCTGGAAAGTAAGACTACCCAGGATTCTTGTCTAGTGTAAATCAGTGTAGTTTAGATCAATGGAGCTCTGCTAATTTACCCTGGCCAATTTACCATCACTGCAGCTGTGTGATTGATTCTTTTGTCTGCTTTGCTATACTCTCCGCTGGCTGAACCTACTGAAATCCATTTCTGTCACCCCTTCAAAGCCTCCCGTGGGCTCCTGATGGTTATGGTCACCTAGGGATTTGTAGGGAGACGTAGCTGGATAATTTTCAAGCTCATTTTGGGCTTGCGAGCTATGCCTTTCTCTCCTCAGCTGCTTTCAGCTTCCAGTGTAGCCTTTATTTTCTGCACTGCCTTTCATTGGTGATGCCAGGGCTGATTATATTTGCTGTCTTTGTCCTTTTGTGATGTTCCTTCTGCCTGGAATATCCTCTTGGCACTCACTCAGGAGACCACTTTTTTCCTACCACCCTCTGTGAAACTCATTTCCAGCACAACACCCATTAGATGAGCTAAAACAGGGGGGGGAAAGCGGAGTGTTTCTGACTGTGGCTCTCTCCATTGACTATGGATTTGATCCCAGGGCATCCGTTTCTTGAATTTTCCTTTTTGGTTTTGTTTTTTGTTTTGTTTTG